>OMLB01055453.1:0-61767 GCA_900302555.1 Myripristis jacobus
AGTTTGGAGGGCAGCTTTTAACGGAGGACAGCCAGGGTCATGCGAGGCCTGTCAATGTCAAAGTTGGCAGTGAGTGTACATGACTATTCTGCATCTCCATTTATATTCATGTTCGAGGCTGATCCATTTGCCTGCTTGGTACGTCAATGCTGAGATCGGCCTACCCGACATGAATAGTGATGAGGATGTCTGCTGACAGAGGAGTGGGACAAAGTGGGGTGTTCCATGACTGAGTGGGCCGGGGTGTTCACCATGTGCTTGTTACATCATGTTGAATATCTGAGTCTGCCTCATGACCTGCGTCACATGCCATCCCCCGTCTTGTTCTAATTTTTTTTGTGTGTGTCCTCCGGTAAAGCCGGTAATCTCCACTCACCTTGTGAAACTGGTCTGAATGAATTGGTATATTCCACTTGGTATATAAAGGCAAAAAGGCTTACTTTATCTGCCGCCATGGAGACTGAAGTCAGGAGTTAATCATGATCCATATCTTTTCTGCACTGTGGCTGCCCTCTGCTGACAGCTATCTCCCTCACTGGCATCCAAGTCATGTCACAGTTTCCCTTTATCACCTTTTTCTTGATATCTTGTACCTGTTTCCTTTCCTTTTCTTTTTTTTTTTTACTATCTGTCTCTATGCAAACACTCCACAACATTGTGTTTCACCTCTCAGAGCAGCTTCAGCAAGACCTTGTCAGAGAAATCGTGTTTTTGGGATTGGGATCAGTGGTGTTGTGCTTTTAATCAGCTTTTAACTCTCAAGTGTATGTCCTGTCTTTAAGCAGTGAGTGGGCTTTTGCTTCCCTTTGCCTAAAATGTGCTGTGATGGTTAGCTAACTGATGACACACACAGCCTCATCTCTGATGTTACAGAGCATGTTGTAGAGAAAGTAGGTTACTGGGCCATGTCCTGCAAGCTTAAACTGAATGCTAGTCTGAATATTGCTAGAGCTGCTTAGTGTGACTGGGCATGCACAAATGGTGTAGGGCCGTACGATCACAGAGGGATCTTTTCCACCCTCTGTCTCTTTAAGAAAATAGAGTGGCACTCAGCACAGAATGAATGTTGAATGTTCAACCCATGTTGATTCATCTCAGACACACATGAAATGGCGTGAAATCTGACAACAGGTTGATAAACAATCCTGAGTTGCAAATTGAGCCTCTCCTAACAACCTCGGGCATCGACAGTCATGTCTATTTTGCTTTTTGTTGGTACAACACCAGCCTGTTTCTTGACATCCCTGATCCCTTTATATCAGAATTAAACATTTAATTTGGTGTCACTTCAGATATTTCTTTCTGAGTGGCTTGGCTTGTAAAGAAAACGTGGAAATGTGTCTTAAAGTTTAAGTGAGAAGCAGGAACCATGATACTGGTGTGAAAGAGTTTAGTGTGGGGAAGCTCTCATGTTACCTGCACATGGATTGTGTTGCCCTTGTAGTACCGTGCCCTCCCTATGTAACATATATGGCTGTTTTTTTTTCGTTGTTGTTCTTTTTTTTGCTTGAACATTTGACCATGATACTATCATCACAATGTTTTTTCCACATTGATCAGTGCTTATAATTATTATCACATATACCTCGTATGAAGCTCTATTTAAAATATACATAGCCTGCTGTTTCAGATAGAATCCTCAAGAAACTGCAAGCTAAAAAAAAAAAACCTGAAACCTTTATTTAGCCAGGTTAGTCCCAGTGAGATTAATCATCACATTTACACAGAGCACCTGGCTTAGACATGAGAGGCAAGCTTAGTTTCAGACAGAACAAGAGGAGCCACGTTTCATAGGAGGTAACAGGCAAGGAAAAGTGAAAGAAAAGAAACATGGACCGGGGAAGGAGAATGAGATACACATGTTTACTCAAAGCATTGATCATTTCCACAAGATGCCGATTAGATCCAAAATCCCAACAAGTCCTTTTAATCACACTAGTAATTGCCAGCTCCTGATGTTCCAAGTCTTTTGGCAGCTTGTTTATTTTATGCAGAGGAGATAAAGATGATCTCTGCCCGAGTTTTAAGGTCAGTCGGTAGGAGAGTAAAACATAAATACACATCGGCAGCTGAGACTATGTATGGACAGGAGCGAGGGTCTTACAGTGTGGGACAGCTGTTAACACTTGATCATAAACAGTAGCCAACACACGCAAATACTGACATGGTTAAGGAAAACAGACCATTAATAAACATCTGCATCATTATTGTGACAAGACAGTCATCATGATGTATATTTTTTGCCTATAGTTGTGGCATGCATTATTCCCATACATGTTTTAGACCATGTCCCATTTATGTTACTTTGGGTGTGATCTTGCACAATGACTGTGAGGTTTAAGTGTGGAGGGAACTGTGCAGAGAAACACAAACATCGAGTAACATAAGAAGAGTTTAAATGATTAAACTAATTAATAATCATTTAAGGACATTTGTAGCTACATTGAAAGGAATTTCCTAGTTGTCATTCCCTTGTTTTCTCCAGGGACATAAGAGATTGATTCGACTTGGTGTAGGAAAGAATATAATGTGTGGTGTCAACAAAAGCCTTATCCAAGACTGGCCTGTGCTTGATAAAAAAAGTTCAGCCGTTTTGCATGGAAAATGAGGACAGAAATGACCATACTCTGCTCTTTATGCTTTCTCAGATGCCATTTATTGGCCTTCATCTGAGCGCAACCAGCTTTTTTTTTTTTTCTCCTTTTTGTCCTTCAGTTGCTGTTTAGCCTGTTTATCCTGTCAGGAGTCCTGACACACAGGTATTGTGTTGACCCTGCTTGTCATCTGTGTTGCCCACTTATTCGATGCCTTTTAAGCAGCTTTGGTTGTTGGACTCCACTTGCTACAAACATTACAAGATGTGAAACTCATCTCTGCACTTTAGGATTAAAATGCTCAGTGTGTAATGTTAGACTGACAATGTGAAAGTACTGTATCATTTCAGGTATCACCCATATGGCATAACAATGTTAAAGGGATACATGGACATTATGAATATTAGTTATTTTTACAACTAAAAAAACAGTTTGTCACATATTTCCTCATTTCTTGTTATTCAGCGTACAAACAGAAAATGATTCTGACCTTTTTTATAATCATACGTTCACATCGTTGTCTTTACCATTGCTCTCCAAACACTGTGACCACTGAACAAATCACAGACCTGATATACTGAGTCCAGCTGTCGAAGGGACTAAAATACTCACTGCAGCGACGAAAAAAAAAAAATCAATGCAGACTATTTAATTTTGAGGTCATTGCCAGTAGTGAATGTGCCTTGGTGAATAAGAACTATGTGGGGGGAAAAAAATCTATGATTGTGAGAGTTGCTGTGTTCAAAGTGTAGCTCAAAAAAGATATTGCTACACTTTTACCTCGCCTGGACAATAGTAGCACCGCAACATTTACTTCAATATCTAAAGCCCTTCTAACAGGAATTAATAGGGCAGGGAAATTAACCACATGTCTGATTATGTAGACATTTCTTACACACTGGAAGAGACTGCAACAAAATAATGGAGCAAAACTACCTATCACTATTAGCTTCATTAAATCTGTCATCAACAATAACACATAGCCATAATTTTATAATACCAGCAGGAAAAGGTGACAGACTCTTCCTAGCTTCAGTGTCATCCTCTTTCTCTTGATGGTGGATGATTACGCCCTTTCACTAAATACAAAGCTCTGTATAAAATTACCCTCTCTTTTAAAAAGGCTTAAAGGCATATAGGCTACCGTGTGAGAGAGGCCTGCTAAAGGACTACTCTAACATTTTCAGCAAAATACCCTTTTTCTGACTAGACTGGGAAGATGTTTGATACCATTTTCACCTCTGTACGTCCTGTGGTTTGGATTCTTTAGGTAGCGTTTTGTGATAGCCTAGCATAAAGACTTGAACTCTATGGGAATCATTAGCCTAGCTCTGTCAAAGTGAAAAAAAATATATACCTTACAGCAACTGAGTAGCTGTCTTATTTGCACAATTCATTGCAATGTACACATCTTGGAATTAAAAAACACGATCCATTGTGTAAAAAAGACAGCCTCAAAGTTGCCGTGAGGCTTGTTTTTTCACTTTGACGGAGCTAGGCTAAGGACTCCTATAGACTTCAAGTCTTTATGCTAAGCTAACATGAAATGCTACCCATAGGAAATGAACCGTTGAATGCACAGAAGTGAAAATGGTATCAAACATCATCTCAGTCTGGGTAAATCAGAAAAAGGCCATTTTGTCCAAGATGTTTGAGTATTTCTTTAAGGGAGGTAGAAGCCCTATAGTTGAATGGTGTTTCTAAAATAAATATGTGACTAGAGGTAAACTTCTCATAATTGTAGGAGAACTGGAAGTACCGACTCTAATGTGAAGCATATGTGAATAGTTGTTGAGATCCAGTAAGGGGACATCTGTTTTTGTAGGGTCTCATGTTTGTCAAGCCATGAGAGAATCAGGATACACACACACACACACACACACACACACACGCCTGAGATGACTGTTCAGATCAAATATGCTGGGCTTTAGTGGATTTAAATGGCCCTTGTGCTGCCGTGGTTTTCCTTTTGCCCCTGTCCTGCCCCGCATGGACACATTCCTCAGTGTGCTGGGTGATGGCTTCGTTTCCCCCGTTGGAACTATGCTGCACATGACTCTTGAGAGTATGGCTGGTATTCATGTCACTCTCTTTAACCTTCTAACTGTGACAGACAAAATGTTCAGCTCCGGTTATATAACTGCCTCTACAGACGTCATCGGCCCCGCTGCTGATGTCGCTGATCTCCTGGTCCACAGCACACAGTCATTGTGCTCACTGGTTTCAGGCTCAAATCCACCGGGGCATGATTAAGACATTTAGTGCCTTTTTTTTTTTTCTCTTAAGGTTCCCTTCACCCAGCTCTAATTGAGATTTATCGCATGATGAACACGCAGCTTTCCTTCTTTTTATTAATGGCATAAAAGGGGGGAGTGACATCACCAGAGACAGCCACGCTGATTATTCTGTGAGATTATTCTGTGCGCCATACCAGAATTCCTTTTAAGCGAGATTGACATAGATGATCTGGCGTAGCTTTCAAGACTGAGTGAAATTCTCACCTTCTCATTCTCTCAGATTTATATGCTGTTTGGTAAAGTTAATCCAGCATGGACTGTTTCAGTGGCACCCCATCTGCTAAACAGGCTTTTCTTTTCTCATGTCTAGTCTTGCAATCTTCTCTGCAAGCCCTGTCTATTCTACCTAGCTGATTCACAGTCCTCGCTGTGGAGCTTGTTTTTTTTTTTTTTTTTTTTTTTTTAATTTATCTCTGTCTTCCAAGACAAAAGGTCACTTTCAAGGATTGGGTGTGGCTACATGACTACACGCAAGGAGGGGGAAAAATGGTTTCACAATCAGTGTGTGTGTGCGTGGGCCCAGCCCCTGTGTGAACGGCCTAGATGTGACTGAGATCTGTTGCTCAGGGTGTTGGCTGCATGTGCAATATAGTGCCGCTTTGTTTATGTTGTGGAGTCAAATACACAACATAGCAGGAGGCTGTAATCGAGTATGTCAGCTCTGACTTTGAGGCAAAAAAAGAGCACCCTGAACCAGAATTCACATATGTTACTCGCATGATGTCAGGCAGGTCAAGTGATATTTGTGGAGATAAACATGTCTTCCAAAAAGCTAGAGGCAACGGAGCCAAGACTCAGATCTGTGATGTCAAGAGACAAAACCTTGACTTGTTCCAGTGATGCTGCACTCTCAGAAGAGAAAGCACATCATCGCACCATTAGGGGTACAGCAGCTCGTCATTGGGTCAGCACCCTCCAAGGTACAGCTTTTGTACAAATCTACAACCTATTTTCATTTCAAGGCTACTCAAACGTTGCCTGCCAGTAAAAATCTACCTTAAATTAATATTTTACTTTATTTATTTATTTAAGTATTTATTTATATATTTATACATTTATTTATTCATTATTGGACTAAAAATGCTGTCTCCTGATATTGTACTTTAACATTTAGAGGAAACTTTACATATATGTACTTTTTACTGCTTGGGAACATATATAAGTACCTTTTGGCTCTGAAAAAGGTTCACATAATTACTTTGAGGTCCAATAACTAACCCTAGAGGGTACATTTGTGTAGATTTTACCATGGGGGTCACAAATGGACTCCCACTGTACCTCTTTTTCTGACAGTGTGGATTTGAAAATTACTTTACACACACTACACTGCCATCAGGGTACAGGATGCTGCAGTGTTTTTGGATGCATGAAAATATTCTAAGCTGTCAGCCCAAGAAGGAGACGCCCAAATACTATCAATATAATAAGTTTTGTGTGGCTGTGACATACATGTACAAAGTATGTCTGTAAATAAATAAAAAAAAAACGAGGCAAGTATGCTTCTTTGTGGTTTTAGCAGTGCATGCTCAGCCTTAAAGCACAAAGCAGTCTAAATCAATAGAGAAACGCGTCAGCATGTGTTGACTATGTTTAATTTTTTCTAATAAAGACATGAAGAATGAAGGGCTGAGGTGTCATTTTTGCAGTGCTGCCCTTATACCAGTATATACTTTGCTTTTTTTTAATACTTTTTTGTTACATATGGAAACCCGGCTGCCTTTGAAATATTTGTAATAATCTATTTGGATGTGTATGAAAAAAGATATGTGTGTTCATCAGGATATGATGATGCTTAGCTCAGCTCAGAGTTTTAACGACATGATTGGAAGTGTGATCCGCTGGGAAGTTCAGAGTCAGCTGCAGCCCCCGGAGCTGGAAGAGATTCAAGGTCTTGCTCGGGGACACTTCAGCAGGGTGCATGGAAGGACGATTTCTTCACTCATTACACCACCCCGCTGCTCAGGAATATGAGCTATTACTCTGAATAATGTGGGCATTTTTTTGGGAACATCCATGTTAACTACATTTCATCATATTTCTATCCGGCACAAACCAGAAGTGAGCAGAGCGTTGTCCCAGTATCTACAGAGTCAGACTCATATTTATTCACTCAAGCCTCCAATCAGTTGTTTGATGAATCACAAGAGCCTGAGCTCTCTTGTTTCTAGCTTTGGGAAACATTGAGCAGCCCTTGGATGAAAATGTGCGGATGTTGTCTTAGGGTGGATTTGTGTTTTAAGTTTAGCAATTATAGCCAACTTGAGTATTTTCCCCCCCAGACTGCCAATTATCCATCCTTTTACTGGAATTGAAATGCATAAATCCACTGTGTTAGTTGAGCATCTCTTATGGTTATGGATAAACTCTGACTTTCAATGAGCAGGGCTCTTTGAGAACATTTTACAGTCAAAATACAGTTCATTTATTGCCCCACAGTGTAAATAAAAATGTCAACACCTAAAATTAACATGGACGTGTCAGTGATTTCAGTTCGTGAGCCAAAAGCTGTATCCATTTACATGGAAATGTGTTTGCGGTCCCGTGTTTTGGGTTTCTGTGGCAGATCGTCTTGTGTACTTTGGATTAAAGAGTGAACATAGCACATTTTTATCTCAAAGTGTAATTTGATATTCAGCTGTTCTCCGACCATATGTGTACCTGTTTTCTTGAAGTGATGAATGCTTTTCATTACAAGCCGCTTCCCCCTAATGAGAGCTGTTTGTGCGAGTTTGCTCAGAGGAGGAAGCTTTTGGAAAGATGGAGAGGGGTGTTTAATAACAAGGAAAATGAGGTAGCAATAGATAGGAATGGAGACATAAGATCATTTTTTCCATGGACTGCTTGCTAAAGGCCATTTGAGTTTGCTAAGGGCTTCTTACTTTTCTTCTCAGCACAGCTGCCCCACAGAGGAGAATGGCTGGTTGTAGTTTTGCAAAAAACCCACTCATGAATTGATAATGATGATTGTTTTGTTATGTTTTTCAGCCCAAAATGTTTCTCCGGGTCATTTCGGCAAAATCAAGACCTTCCTTTAGCCAAGAATTTAATCAGAGATGTAACCTGCGCTCTGAGCTTGTGTGCTGAGAAAGAGAGAGAAAGAAAGAGCTGCATTGCCCTTTCCACCCGTGCCCTAGAATTGTGACCCACATATTTGCTCACACACTGCCTTAGGTAATTATAATGTGGGCATTAAGGACGCATCTTTTCCTCTTTAGCAGCAGACAATAAGAGGCCTCTCACAATTCAATAATTCGTGGGGAACTGGTGAAAGAATATAATTAAGATTAAATTGGAGAGTGCTGTAGATCCACCTTGAGAAACCCTGTGTGCTTCATAGTTCTTGTTTTTCAACATTGAAATTACGGGGCCACCCACAGCGAAGCTGTTCTTTTTGCTCTCACATTGCTTATGACGCATTTTGAGGAGAGGCATTCACCAAAAAGCAAGCATACATACAAAGAGTTCTCATATAATCAACAATATGAAACTTCAAAAATAAAGTTTGATAAAGTACAAGACACTACAATATGAAATGTACAGTTACCCTGACCAGGTTTGAGCTTATTGCACACGAAAAATATATATAACAATGACATTGATCGGTATGCAGTTAATTACAGGTGCAGTTATAATATGGATGGAAATGTGTGTGTGTGTGTGTGCAAGTGCAATACCGCAGGTGGTGCAATTTGTTTTTTTTAATAAAATGTAAGTTGTACGACAAAACATTGTTGTAAATAAAGTGTCATAGTGCTACAGAGATGCCTCAGCCTATAAGTCATATTTTTCAGATGTATAAAAGCATGCTCGTTTGGTACACACCCCAGCAGATATCACATTATTGGCATCTTAATATTTATTTTCTGAGAAAATTACAATTGTGATACAAAAATGATCATTCCTACTAAAATCGTGAATGGCGCCGCAATTGCAATAGCTGTCAAATTGATCACGACTGTAATTTTTTAAATATGTATTTCAGTCCCAGTGTGTGTGTGTGTGTGTGTGTGTGCTGTTTAGTGCAAAGTGCAGGTGAGAATGTGTTAAATTGCATTGTGACAGAATTGTGTGGTGGGCGGCGCTCAGTGCACACAGGGGTTCAGTTGTTGCCCAGGGCGGAGGCTCGGTGTGGAGCTGGTGGTTGGTTTGGTGAGGGATACCGCTTCCATGTTGATTTGGTTTTTACCGACCATAACCGCTTTCCACGTGGTACTATCGGAAATAAGAGACCCCCAGAGCATTACTTTTTCTGTGGTCTCGCCTGCTTCCTTGTCCTGATGTTGGATGGGTCTTACAGGCTCCGGGCGGGGTGCAGCTATCCAGTGACGCTTCTGTTTTTACTAGATGATGTACTGCAAAATGCCCTTGACCGGAACATCATGTAACTTCAGCCCATTCACCAGTGTGAATGGGCTGAAAAATTGTTATGTTGAGCTTAACCATTGTTTCCTGTGCCAGGTTGAATGTGTTCAGCTGCAGCAGGAAGGACATCCGCTGCTTCATGTTCACAGCGACAAGTTATGCTCTCATCCCTCTGGGAGAAGACAGAGCCCAGGAACTTGAAGCACTCAGAAATGTTATTCTGTGTAATCTTTAAGAATGTATATTTCTTGTTGTGAAATAGACTTATTCTTTCACACTTAGAACGGCTATAGTTGCTTTTGACCCTGTAATATCTGTCCTAGGCATTTCTTGTTCCAGGTGTTTCATTTGTGAAATTGTATACAATCAATTATGTCAGAAAAGCAGCACATTCTTAAGGTGCAGGAGTAAATCACAAACATGCCCTTAGTCCATCTTTGAGTCAGCTGGACTCAATCATCGACTCTGACAAATGTCCTCATCAGGCTTAAATTTTAATCAGAAGAAATCAAAGCATACCGCCTGAAAGGGTTTACTCTCAGTTTACCAATATTCATCAAACTGAAAAATTACTGTATAGAGGTCTGTATAAAAAAAAAAAAATCTCATAATCTTAAAGAAAAATGGGAACCAGAGGTTTTACGGACATGGGTGCCTTGGACGGTGGAAAGACGATAACCACATGTATCTCCACCACACAATGTTACCATGGGAACACAGAGAGAACAGCAGTACCACAGTCTAATTAATGGCAGTCAGTGCTTCAGAGGAGGACCGTGATGACATCACCAATGGCAGCATTACAGATATTGCTAGAGGCAATATGGCTTAATGCCTCAATGACAGCCAATAATAAAATATCCTGTTTTTTTTCATTCATGTAAAAGCAAGTGGTCTGGACATGCAGTAGGTATAAGATGTACAGCAAAGCATAATCTGAACATTTATTATTATGTAGTGAGGTCTGCTCATGAGCACTGGATGTCATCTCATTATCCAATAGCCTGACCTACATAAAAGAGAGGAACTAATCTCTATGTAGGCGGATGGTGAATAATGCAGTAAAATGTGGGAGATCTTTATGAATCTTATATGCTCCACACTTGTTGGTCGCTGGCATAGCAACAATTTTTTTCCCAGGATGATCTTGCACACTGAGGAAAAAAATGTACTATAGTCATGTAGCTGCTACAGAATGACTGGGTAAAAAAAAACCAAAAAAAAACATTTCAACACCTCTTTGAGCTTTATACATAAATCCTGAAAACCATTTTTTTCAGTGTGACATAGAGGTGGTAATTGTTACTGTTTTAAGTGTCATGGCACCTCTTGAGAGGCTGTATATGAAACTGTATCTCCGCCTTACAGAAACAATCTCACAAAGTTTAATGTTTTTACCAGTAAAGTTTATTTTAATTGCACCAAAAAGACACACTCTAAGGCTTGGTGATATCTATAAAAATGATTTATATATTGTCATATGTGAAGATTATGATATGACACCGTCACTTTTTCATCTATGCACTGAAATAAGTTCATTTTAAAATTTCACAACATCACTTATCACAGTTTTTTTTTTTTTTTTTTTTTTAGCATTTATTTCTCATTGCAACATCAGCAAACAATACAACAGGTCACCGAACACATTTTTAACCCAACAGTCCGTCGACTGCTGCTGATAACAAAACCTGCACAGGCAGAGCATCCTTATTTAGCCAGAAGATCTTTTAAGTTAGATATCAAATTTGTCCACATTATTAAAATTGCGTTTGGTCGTGCATCGTTGACTCTTGCCGATGACCGTTCCAGGGAAGAAATATCCAAAAATCTCTGAAGCCAGTGAATATTTGAAATATCATGGGGGGGTTTCCAATGCTGGACTACAATTTTCTTAGCTGCGGCCAGGCTTGCCAGGCACACGTCACGTTTTTTTTTTCTGCAAGGAAAAGGTGGGAATCATTATGTAGACAATGTACAGCAAAAAAACAAAAAACAAAAAACCCTGTACTCTCCATAAAAGAGCAAAATGGTTCCATGCGAGCAAAATGAACAATAGGAGTCTGGTACCAGTCCCATTTGATTAATTGTTGGTGTTCGATATGCTCTGTGACAAAAGTTCAAATGTATATACTGATGATTTGGGTTTTTTGAACATGATCCCAAATTGCATCCCAGTCTAAATCTTGTCCCAATTCAGATATATCTTTATCCCAAGCTTTCATTCCTGATGAAAGCATATATTTATGGGCGATTAAATTATTATAGATACATCACACATTCTGCTTTGGAGCACTCTGTATGCAACCTAAAATAGGATGGTCTTTTAAATCTGACCCCTAGGGAACCCCGTAGGCTTTACAGGCTGACCTTATTCTGAAGTAGAAGAAAAGAGAGTGTTTATCAATATTATATTGAGAGGCAAGTTCTTGAAAGCTAAGGATAGCGTTTCTCCCATTAATGTCGTGAAGAGCTATAATACCTTTATCCACTCAAGTTTTGTTCGTGAATGGTTTCCCCCCAGATAGAAAGTGACTATTTTTCCATATCTGTCCTTAAACGGTGCTTAAATCTGTGCTTTAAATTGGAATGTTATATAAACCACATTTTTTGGGTGATACCTATAAGGAGAAAAATCTTTAGTTTTATTGGTGCTATTGACTCATTGTTCCTTATTTTTCCAAGATGAAACTTTTGCTAAAATACTCCTCCATCCAATAGCTGAGACGTTTTAATGCACATGTACAGTGATATAGTTTAAAATTTAACATTTTATATTAGGTCGTTTACCATTCCAAACATACCATCTTAGTAAGGGGTCCAGTTTTTGTCAATATCCTGCTGGAGGTGCAAATGGGATCATTGGGCTAGTAAAAATTAATGTGGGGTAAAGATGTTCATTTTGATGACTGATATACAGGCTGGAATCGATGCTGGCAGGTGTCTCCATCTTTTAATATCTTCTTCTGTTTTTTTTTGTTTTTTGTTTTTTTTCAAAATTAAAGAGTAATTTGTTTTAGCTACAGCCGATGGGGAAATAATAACTTTAATACCAAGTAAAGGACCTCATTTGTAACTTTAATCTTTAATCTGTCTGTGTTAATGAGCATCATTGCTGCACTGGTTACTGAGCCTAAACTAATTCATGTATTTTACTGATAGCCTATAATGTCTTCTAGAATCCACTATTCTGTCTTTTTGAGGCAAGGTGGTATTACCTTTGTTTTCTGAGCAAAACAACTTCTTTTGCATCTGAACAAGAGACTGCACAATTTGTCCTCCTGTATGTTTATAGTAAGTTGTGGCAATAGAGTAATATTGGCTTGCTGTTTACATTAAATGGCCCGGCTATGAGGCAATGGTGTCCAAGCACTGCTGCAACTGCCGCGCCATATAGAAGCTGAAGCATGTGGCATTGTTATGCCTTGCAATCAATTGAAATTAACATAATTGGTATGTCAAACGAAATGATGTGGTGAGAAATAAGATACAACATCTCTTAATAATGCACCCCACAAATAGGCAGGGTAATAAAACTCCTAAAACACCCAAATGAAGAAGGAGTAATGAGAGAGAAAAGCAAGAAGGAAGGTCAGCCTCTCCCTGCAGGCATCTGGGGAGACATTGTAATGACTCACATTGCAAAAACCTTGTGAATAACTTCTTTCCATATTCACCTTGTGTGAGTATGCCGAATACTGTTGAGCATGAATAGGTTTTTGTATCGCAAAAGAGTGAATTATTCGCCTCTCTTAGGGCTCTGTGCTGTGCATTGCTTTAGCCACATCAGTTCCCTATCACCATGCGGCTCTGGCAGGGGAAAACAAGACAGACAGATTGTCAAGCGTGATATCCAACTGGCATCAGGATCGCTTTTAATCATCGGCCATATCTTATTACATCACCATCACATCGCCCTGCCCTAATTCACCCTACCTCCCCAAACAAAATTCTACTGTGGAGTATGTAATGTGCTCCTCTCCACCCACACGAAGAGATAAGTTGAAGTCAAAGAATCAAATTCACTGTCGTCAAAGCAGTGACTGCTTTGTCCAGAGAAAGTGTGACTTAACAGTTTTGCCATTGTCGCACATGAGCGTGCAGTGTGCAGTTCACTGCCGTCTCAGGATCTCTTGGTGTTGAAGTCTCACTGCCATGTAGAGGCCCTAATGTGCAAGTGCTGTGTTAAATATAGGCTGCTTCATTGTTTAATTAGTTTAATTAGTTTAGAACTTTAGCCTTCCTCTCTAATCACCTTGTATGTCTGAACCACTTGTTTCTTTACTTCGCATATGAGTCCTCCCTTAGAGGAAGGAGCCAACATGAGAACAGAGGACCAGGATTACGTTCGCATGGAAATCTGCAGTATATGGAAATACTAATTTATACTATATTATAATGTCAGTTATTTGTTATTCACCAAACACAAAAGAGAAGATGATAAGACATATATGGAGAGAGCAAAATGGCAGAAAAACAATTAGCTGCAAAAAAACAAGTGGCAAAAAACAAACAGTCCTCTAGATAACAGTAACAAACAATTCATTATATAATAATAATAAACTTAAAATACACTTAAACGTATAAAGGACACAAATACACAAATAGCGCATACATAGTAAGCATAAGTATACATAACACACATATGAGGAGAGTTACAAGAAGCATTTGAAAGGAAGACATTAATCATTGTCATCATCAACCTGTAAGAGATGGAATAAAATGTTACATAACTCATGGATAACCATTAAATACAGCGCCTATTTTTGGAATTTTTAGAAAAAGCCCATTCATATTTTACATAGAAATTTAAGCTTCATCCTAAAAGGTGAAGAAGCTAATCAGCCGCATTCAAAATGATGCAAAACGGCGACTTCTGCTCCACTGCTCGATCGACCTCATCGTTTCCCTCCCCGAGGAAACTGCTGCTGTCCAAGGTGCTGAGGTCTGTCCTGTGGCCGTGTGTGGGGCTTTTGGCAGCCTGGACCTTCTGTATCATTCACAAACACTCAAACTGACATTGGTCATTTTGACATGATTTTTGAGATCTGATCCTTAAAGATTGGATTTTATTGGATCCAACAGTTTGGGCTAATGTGGCTGTCTTTACCTAAGAATGTTTCTGCTTTACTTTTTCTCAACCCACCATTTGCATCTCTTGCAAACCTGCCTACCGTCACATTTTTTTTAAGCTCTGACAGCAAAGTGAGCAAAATCATATTATTATGAGAGTGTTTACTTACTGCTCTTAATCAGTCTGTTCATATAATTAATTTAAAGTCAGTTGATCAATGGCACATGCATACCTTAGCTATTTCATTTGCTGTACTTGAATGAGCTAATTAATTCTCAGGGTCATGGGCCATGCATCATTTTGAAAGCAGTGGATTAGCATCTCCACCTTTTGAGGTGAAGCTTAAATTTCTTTTTAAAATATGAATGGGCTTTTGCTGGAGCCTGTCCCAGCATACACTGGGCAGAAGGCACCCAGGACAGGTCAGTCGGCCGTCACAGGGCTATTGCAGACAGGCGAGAGGGAGATAGGCAGAGAATCTGGTGTGCATGTATTTGGAGCTGAAATCTCCCTGAGCATGGGGAGAATATACAAACTCTACACAGAAGTACAAACATTGCTTGCTGTGAATATGAGTTGCGGATGTGATAATAAATGTGCCCTATTTTGTCTGAAAGTCCTTCTAAAGGTTTTATTTATGTTAAACTTGGCTTACCACCTTGAGCTGGCTTTGCAGCACTATTACTACATTAGCAGTCATTTTCTAACATTGTTTTTCAGAATGCTAGTAATCTATTCCGTACTATTTGAAAGGAGAAACTGAGTTAAACAGTCTTAATATATGTTCTCAATTCTCAGGAGGAGCCCGATTTTAGGTCCAGTTTTGTCATCCTGGCTGGATTTCAAGATCATCATCGTCATCTGCTGACTCAGCAGATACAAGGCTGTCTGTACAACAGCTGGCAGAGCTAATCTTGCAGTGTGAGAGGGATTAGGTTACAGACCAGTTCACCGTTGTGTCAAACTTAGCCTATTGCATTTCCAAGTCTTGATTCTGGACAAATAGGCTACTGTATGCATTAACTTCTTTAGTGTAAAATGGACAATTACACAAATTTGTGACACAAACTGGCAACCAGTGGAAAATAAGTTTGTGAAAAAAACACCTTGCCCACTTTCACATTGCCAGCTCTGATTCAGAGTACACAACATTGAATAGCAGCAAATGCTATAAGTGCTGTTCCAATTCAGTGCACTCACTTTTTTCTTCAATAATGACTGTCTACAATATAGGCATTGTGCTACACTGTCAGTTATCAACAGGCTCATACAACAGGCAGTAAAATTCATCAGTCCGACAACATGACTGAATCAAACTGTACAACTTGATGTCGTAAGGTCCTGCTAATTCCAAATCAGGACTTGGACATCCCAACATGCACTTTGCGGTAGCCAGGGATTATTTCACTTCCCCTTCCTGTTATATCTTTTTCTCGACAAGATAGTCATCTGGGCTATACCCGATAGCAGTATTTTCAAGACTCAGTGACAACCACAAATTGACTATTTTGACAATGCATCCATGTGTTTACAGTGAGCAGAGATCAATTTGATTTTGCACTCTGAAATATATGTATATTGTTGCAAAAACTGCATACGCGTGAATGTTTAATTTGGGAACTGACTGCAGTTGTCATGGAAAAAACTGAAAAACTGAAAGGTGCATGTAGTATGTTGATGATAATGGATGTCCTGCCACTAGCTGTCACATACTTGATACATTTATGTTGCTTTTATGGATAATTTAGATTTTTTTAGCAGCATTTGTGACTGTTTCAGTTCAAGACATGTCTGGCTCTATCAATATATGGCAACAGATTGTACTGCAAATTATTTCCATTTGCAGATATCCAAGGTTTGATGTCAAGATTGGCCTGGTAACACTTAGAATAAAGGGGAGGCCAGTGACCACAGCCTCTGATGTAATGAACTGCATTGTAATTAACATCCGCCTTTAAAGGCAGAAGCTGATGTCTGTGAAATGGCAGTTCAAAGAGGCATGAGAGGAGGAGAGCAGCATATAGGCAAAGCTATGTGGCAACCTGAGATGGAAACCTGCCACTGTTTGTAGGGCAGAAAATCATAGGGAGTTGGGAGAGAGAGAAACAAGGATTTGCCCTCTTCTTGCCTCTTCATTGCAAACTCCTGTGGGTTGACTGAACAGCTGTTTGATTGCAGCAACACTGATCTCCCCTCTTTGCTTGTTTCAAAGAGTGGATCAGCAATCATTTTAACAATACCTGTAGTGGGAACAGGGGAGCTGGACCAAGCGCACTACCTTGTGCAACAGGCCTAAATGGAAGGAGGAAATGAAGGAGTGTTATCAGGGCTGCCACAGTGAGTTCAAAACGTGGACAAAAGAAGTGCTGTAAAATGTGTCAAACTTCTGTGCATGTTGTGAAGGAAACCTGGGGTGATCATTAGTGGGAAGGCAATCTAGCAGTGGAGATTTGCTGCTTTGGGCTGAGGGGAAGATTTTGTCACCTCTGACAGTTTGCAGGGTACCATCAGAGGAATTAAAGGCGCCAAAGTGATCATTCAACCAGTGGCGGGTCTAGATGGTTGCATGGGGTAGCAATTGACACCCTAAAAGAAAAGGCTTTCCCTCCCCTCTCTGCTCCAATTTTGGACAATCAAAAAAAAAAATGTGGTTGGGACTTTTATGCTACAAAACACTGATGTCCGAGTTTGTACCAGCATGGTGTATGGAAACCTATGGACAAATTCAAGAGGGATGGCACCGTGTGGTACTGCACAGGCTGCACAGCTTTGGTTGGGTTCTCTCTCTGTAGGCTTTACATGAAATGATACAGATATGAACTTATACATCGCATATACAGTGTGTCAGTTCAGAAAACCCAGCCAAGGCCATTGACTACTATTAGACAGAAAAGAGTGCAGTATAGGTCTTTGGACATTAGGGGCAGTCCTGAGCACTTGCTAAGCCGAGCAAAACATATGGCAGTTAATGGGGCTTAAATACTGATTTTCAGAATTTGAAACATTTATTTTCATGTACCAGTTGGCCTACTGCTGCTTGTGGAAGTTGCTGATCATCTCCATCCTAATAGAAATAGCTATAGATGGCATGCAATTAAATTTTTATATACAAAATATACTGTTGTTGTTGTTTGAATTATTCATTTCAAACGGCATCAGACTGGTACCACATCACAGGCAAGATCCGAGATCTCTAGAACAGCCTCAGCCTGCGTCACCTCAGGGATGATTGCATCTTAGTACAATAGCTGGAAAAGGGGATCATCACTGGATACACCATTTCAGTGTTCCTTTTTATATGAAGCACAGACATGCTGGGCAATTCAGCATGAGTGAAGTGCTGAGGCCATCCCTTCTAACGTCTGACAGTCCTCCAGCAGAGCCCTCATCAATGCACTGACGCTGAGAACTTCGTCAGTGATCATCTAAGGGCCTTGCAAAGCTCAATATCTGTGCACCAATGTGTTTTAAGTCAGCAAAAGCCACACACTTGGTGTTGAATAAATGTCCATGTGCCTGACATGTTTCTTTCCTTAAGAGGTATTGTTGCCAATCATGGAACGATTGGCAACAATATGCAGGGGGCGAGCGAAAAATGCAGGGTCTGGTGAGCAAGCAGGTAAGGAGGGAAAACACAAGATAAAAAAACACCAACTGAATGTGTTGCTGCTGCTTTGAAAATTGTGAAAAATGCTGCGGTCTCAGACAAACAATTCAAAATCAACCAAGAACTGAGATGGGATATTATCTGTTAATTATTTTTCAACAAAGAGAACCTCATTTCAGGAAGTGAGAAAGAGAAAGAAGGCATTGCCACACTGCAAATGAAGTTCAAGAGATGTTTGACAGCAGTGACAGACAGCTGAGCCGAGACAGTCTTAGGGAATAAAGAGTAAGCTTGGAGGATTTACAGGGATCATTTTCTTTACCAAATCACCTGCCATCAGTGTTATGAGAAGAGCTACTCGACTGAGACACTTATGTCTCTCAAAGATGTGTAGAAAAACAGAAAATATGAATAAGGTGTATGTGTGTGTATTGTAGTGAAAATGAGTTGAGAATGAGCTTTCTGGTGGGAGGCGGGGGTGTGTTGTTGTTTTAATTGGAATGCTGACAAACATGATTAAAGATACTCCTTACAGGGAACCAAAAAAGTGGAATAGTTTGCCATAAATGCAGTGCAGAGATTTGGGTAGTGGCTGTGCTTGAATTTATGTTACATCTAACAGTTCTGCACTTCTCATTGTTGGCTTTTATCATTATTAATAGTACTGCCTTAAAAATTAGACTTGCATATTCTTAGTGGAAAGGTTTAGAGAGCCAACTGGATCTCAACTTAAGCCAACTCAAGCTCACTCCATAATGAGACATGAGCTCCATTTGTCTTATTAGGTAACGCCTCTTCAGGTTTTTTGATGTCGTAGACTGAGAGCAACAGAAACTCTGTCAAACAAACAAACAAAAAAAATACATGCAGGACAACCATCAGCAGAAGTCATCAAAACGTATGCTGAGTTGTTTATATTCCCAAACTCACATGTCAATTGGCCTTTGTCACAAGACTGTCTTCCAGTCAGGAAACTGCACTACCCAGCCTAATCAACCAGCATTAGAAAGAAAGGCACACAAATGTGCTTCACTAATTGAAGTGTATGCCTGTGAATCAAACCCGACATCAGCTGGAACTGTCTGAAAGCATCAAAGTAGAAGCTACAAATTCGCCCTGTAACACGCAGTGCCAGAAAAAGGCATTGGGAGGTGCTTCTTCCAAATATCACATTAACCGAACAGCCAGAAACCCAAATGGATGTTGGCTTAGTTAAGTGGAAAGAGACGCACAATGTTCAAAAATGTGCGAGAATGTCATCAGCCTGAGGGCCTAATGGAGTCCCTCACTGCTTATATGAAAGTGTGCCAGAAGTTGTCAAATTTTTATTTAAGCTTATGAAATCAGCACATAGAGGCAAATAATTTACTAGAGCAAGGCCTAGAGCAGGAATTATGATTCTATAAGCGAATGGGACCCAACTCACTTTACACTGTGTGGCCTCTGAGAGTGGGAAAGATTTCCTTTGGTGTGATTACAAACTTAGAAAATATAGCATTGCTTAAAGCTGATCAGAGTATGAAAGGAGTACAAAAGAAAGAATAAGGGATAATACTGTATACTCATCAGGTTCAACTGCCATACTGTATGTTTTAAAGGTGCATTCATGACAAATTATCAGTCACTTGAATGTTTTATATTTTATTACCTCACTGATCTTGGATTCCTATTACCTAAGCACTAAACAAGAGTTCATTTCAGTGGATTATAGGTGCATAAATTGTTGGACTGTGATTGCAGAGAGAAAAAGGAATCTGAGAATAAGATTCAAGCTGAATTTTGTGCCATCGTTTAAGAACATTGTGCAAGAAAGCCTCAGCAGGGCTTTAAAATAACCTGTAGTGTTTACATGTGTCATGGTTGTCACTCAAAGTAAAAGCCCTGTCAGTCAACCCTGCTTTTTCCAAAGTGTTTTGACTTGCTGCATTGGGAACTAGACTCACTTTTGTACACAGCTGTTGAGTGATTATTGTGCAAGTACTGATAGGGTTGTTGGGAGTCGTTAGTCTCACTTTATTCTCATTATCTGGGAATAATGGCCTTAAATAAATATTCACTTGAATGCTCTGTGTTTACTTCCAGCTGATTTAAATGTTCTTGGGAGTTAAAAATACTTGGACCCGCCGCCTGTCTCCATAGCCAGTCCTGTGAACCTTTAACAGAAACAAAACATTTGGAGCCTGTCCACTGTGAGCCCTTGAAATTAGTTATGCAGACTGTTGACCCACATTTGGGACCACAGAGCAGGAAAAAGGGGAGCCAGGAAGTAGTAAAAAAAAAACGTAGGAAGCATGAGAGGAAGTACTTGAGGGGAACAACAAAAACAAAACAAAACAAAAAAAAAACGTTTGTTTTTGCTCACAGTCACATTCAAGCCCCATCTGTGCATGTGTAATTACACCTGTAAGGACCCGCCCAGCGCTAATTACATTTTTCCACCCTGTCAATCAATCAGCCCCGCACCTCTGCGCGTTTAAACGCACCAGGCTCCTCTTCTTCCTGGGTGGAGCTAGGTAAATGTAGACCTAATAGATTAAGGGCTACTTGTCATGCTTCCATGGCCAAGTGGTATTAGACTACACTTTAGACTGTACCATTCACAGTTTCACAGCCCAGGAGTTTCCAAGTCAAGCGGACGCGCCGCGATCCTCCCGCAAACGCACATCACAAACTATTAACGCGCTTAAAATGGCATTTAGTGAGGTGTTATTATGCATTAAGCACGTGTTAAAGATTACAACCCCCCCTCCCTCCGTCTCTCCACACACCCCCGTCACTACAGGTTTCTTTCAGTTGTGTTGCACAGCCGACTGCTTATGCTGTCGTTAGCTGAGTATTGAGCTACCAGCTGACCTACTTTCTCTGCTCCCAGCGACTCAGTGCTGTTTACAAGCCACTGCCAGCGGAGGATGTTGAGTGGAGTGCCTGGAAAACAGACGGTCAGAGCCCACAACCAGGAAGGACTGCGAATGGAAATTTGCTCGTATGTCGATAAATAAGGATTCGCCAGAAACCGCAGACAGCCGCGCGATTAATAACCGCAAATTTTACGCGTTGTTATGCAATTTAATGTTTAGTGCTAGCGGCGAGTCAGACGCTGGTAGTTGCGCCCAGCGGCTATGCTGTAGTTAAAAAAAAAATGAGTGCGTTGACCAAAGTGAAGTATGGATGTTTACTTCTGTTGAAGACCCGTTTTCAAGGTACGTTGTGGGGGTGGTGTTGGTGGTGGTTATGTGGAGGTGGGGGTTAAATTTTTTTAGATTTGGTGTTATTCTTTGCAGGCGAGCGCAAAAATGTTGGTGTCACGCTGGTGCCACCCGTTTTGAATGTTTGTAACATCAAAGTTCATAAGCGGCCTCCTTCCAAATTACAGTGGAGGTGGCCGGCCGCATGATTAGCCCATTTCAAGACCTAGTTAATCATTTTCTACGAGAGCCAGACTGTGTAGGCAGCGGGTTGTTGAATATAGGAGTTTATATATCACATAAGTCTATGTAGACCCAGCGCCCTTGAATGCTGCCTACATGTTTTCAGCCCACTAGTGCCCTGGTTACAAGGTTGATATAACCTATTTTTTTTTTCGTTGCACCGCTGCTGCTGACATTCACTACAAACTCCGATGAGATTTTTTTTTTCGGCATTGGCTGTCCTAACTTAGGCTATCCGACAGCGATATTAAATGTCACAAGCAAAGAAATCTTTAAATAAATTTCTCAGAAGGCTTAGGTCACGGCTGTTACCCAACCTGTGCCTAAGTCTACTGGAGTTCACAGCTCCTTACACAATGCAGCCAACCCACCATTTTCTGGTTAAAACGGCCTTCTGGTCAAATCAGGATCTGTGGAAATTTGTGGAAAAGTCAAATGAAGAGTTTGATTGTTATGAAAGGTTAGTTTGACCCTGGGATGAGGAGTGACAGTCCTTAATGTGCCATGGAGGGAAGTGAAAGGTCATTGAGTGCATGAAGTGGCTCTCCCTATTGTTTTCATTCATTTCATTCTCCAGGTGTAACCAGTGGAAGTGTTGCTCGTGTTTCCCTATCACTTTATGGCCCCACTCTAGATCCCAATATAAACAGAGGCATAAACTGCAGCACCGGCTTTCAGAACATGAAACTGAAGTTATTTCCCTTGTTTTCCGGTCCATAGCTGTTGAAGTTTGCACGTGCTGTGATTGCAGCTAAAATGTGGTTTTGGCATAAGTTTTGCAAAGTTGTGTGTGCATATGCATTGGAGCAAAGTGGAGATGGATTTTTTTTTTTTTTTTTTGCTATACACTGATCTGAACAGGTTGTAAAGCTTATCTGCAAACCCAAACCCTTAAAACATTGTTGTTCTATATTATAGGAGTTGCATTGTGTATCTTCGTAATGACAGATTTTGCTCACATATGTTCTCAGTTTTAAACACTCCAAGATGTGTCTTTTAATGGACTAATATGTGATATGTTTGTAACGGATAGGTACACTGTCATGACACTGCTATAACAAAAACACATCAACAGGCCTCAATATAAATGTGCCATGCAGTTGCTCAAGTAAAGAGTTACGACCCGCAGATAAATAAAATGTAATGAAGCACACATAAGCTATAGATAAGGTTATTTTTCTAATAGTTAATTATTAGCCACAATGTCTAACTTACGAGATGTGATACAGCCCTGAATCCATGTGTGTATATGCTTGTTGTTTAAGGATACTGTAGTTCAGTGCATTTTTCTCCCTTTTTCTCAGACTAGATTAATGAATGGTGGCCAGGTACCTCCTCAACTGCAGGCGCCACCAGGGCTTTATTTGAGGCAGGCTTTTATTTTAGAGAGGCCTTTATTTCTAAATCCCTCTGTTTGATAAGTATGTTTGCTCATATTTTAGAAAGAGGCCTCTGATTGTCTGATCTGTTCCCACTTGCCCTGCTAAAGCTTTGTTACTGCATTATGCAGTCAATACAAACTCAACACTTCCTGCATCATTTCAGACTAAAAGCCCTCTAATGTTTCAATAGAAAGAATCCTTCCATTTCTAAACAAAGTTTTTATGGTGAAAGATTTGCAGAACCGTGTTGTGGAACATTGAATGACTTGAATTGAGACAGCCGCAGTGACTGAACAAGACCGTGTTGAAAGTAGCATGGTTATATTGTTGAATTTATTAAACTGAAGCGGTTGGAAATGTACTTTATTTTGGCATGTTGGGGGAAGGTGAGCGAAGCTTCCCAGCATACCTTGGGCTGATGGAGTGGTGCTTAGGCCCGGAGAAGGTATTGACATAGACATGTATACACAGCATGCAAGCCGGGAGGACCCACCCCCACTCTGCCTCTGATTGGCTAACCATAACCCAGCCTAGTCCTAACCTTAACCAACCTAACCAATGAGAGCAGCGATTACTAGCCAATCAGAGTCAGGAAGGGGGGGGTATGCACGTCCAGTATGTCTGTGTAGTCTCTCCTTTGCAATTTGTTTTTCCCATTGTGTCCAATAGAATAATGTGTATTGCTCAGTATTTGTGTTGTGTTATTAATTCTGGTTAGTTTAAATTTTTCTGTGCACCGTGAGAGTTACTGTCTTGGTGTGCTGGCTTCATGCTGAGCCAGTTTGTTGTTGTTACTTCCTGGTTCACGCCGTCACAAAGCAAAAGGCTTGGTGCAAAAAGGAAAAAAAAAAGCAGTGTCATCACTCTCGAGAAAAACTCAGCTCGCCAAATTATGTTTAAGTGGCATACGTCAAGCCTCGGGGGTGAAACCACGCTTGTCTCTACACCCGGCCTTTATTCGAGGGCCCGGTGTTTATTTGTTCATGTCGACTGGCGTGAAAGTCGGCTGTTATTTGAGGAAATACGGTAGAGATGCTTCGAACACTAAAAGTTGCCCGGCCCAGTGAGAGTGTTTGTCCACCGGATGATGTAGGTTGAGGTGTACAGACAAGGTATTTATGTGTTTGTATGTAATCAGACGGCACTGTAGCAGCCAGTACTACTGACTTTAGGCTTAAGTAGCTTAACCTCATCTATCAGCACAAGAGCAGTGGAAAAAAGATTGTGGCCGTCTAGGTAAACTGCCATAGTCTTGTGGAGAATGCTGCTCTAGAAAGCTTGCAGTCAGTTTGCAGCTCTTTTTCTCCCTATCTAAACCTAAAATGCTAAATTGGCTATTACCTGATTCATCCTCTATATTTGTAAGAAGCTGAAACATCAGCAAAAGCACCATAAACCCTTTGCAACAGTCCTCTCTTGATGAAATTACATATATATATATATATTTTTTTTTAATGCAGCATGGAAGGGAATTGATTTTTCAGCTCTGGTCTGCTCAGGGTGTATGGTTTATAACTGCAGCTTTTTTTTTTTTTTATGATGCGGTTAGTCATACGGCCTCACTCTTATTTGAAACATCTACTCTGTAATATCATGGAATTTGAAACCATCGGAACCAGCTTCTGACTTGGGCTAATGGAGACCAGTTTATGTCTCGGTTTGACATTGTCATCACACATTAACACAGCCAATTTGATAGGCGTATGACAGCATATTTGTGTCAGAGGCTAAGATTTAAACAACGAGTCATTCTGGCTTATTCTACTGATGGCAACATGTATGAAAAGCCTAACTTTAGTGCTTTTGTCATACCACATGTTGCGTAAACATCGTATCTGTTGTAACACTATTTATTATGTGCACATGGTAGGGGATTATTGGGAAATTTGGTTTAAATGCTCTCAGTTAACACCATATGTCTCTTACTTTTTTTTTTCTTTTTTTTTTTTACTAAACTGCATTGCTGTATGAACCTTAAACCACCATTCATACCAAAGTCCTAGACAATATTAGGTGAAAAGCATAGCGAGGCTCTTATCTACAGCAGTGTTTTGAATGGAATGAGAGATTGCAAGGTGGATAATAAGGGCTTAAGCTATGTTAGTTTTTGATGATTATGTGATTGCTTTGGCAGAAAAAAATGGTGTCAGGTTTGAATGGGGCACTCAGTCAAAATGTGCTATGAGTTAAATGTCGTGCCCGTCAGCGGGTATACGTGCATGACGTTGTGGGAAAAGATGGAGACATGAAGATTGTTTCTTCCGTTTTTTTTTCTATTGGAAATGGGAGGACAGCATCGGTTTGATTTCTACGTTTGATTCATCACCTAAGTCTGTTGGCACCAGTGGAAAAACACCGACATGTTTAACATAGACATATGTGGGCTGTTGTTTTCCATCGGTGCCGCCCTTGTCTTCCAGAAGCTATTGTTGCGCATTGTGTTACTAATGCCATCAAAAACCACTTGTGTGCCTGAGAGGTGTAATCCATCATCACCACAAAAAGGAAATTAATATGAAACATATCTTGTTTGCAAATGCTTGTTGCTGTTGTCTGATCATTTTCTCTCAGGCACCAGAAATAAAAGCAGGCCTTTGAAAATAATGTCTCCTGTTTTCTTTTTTTCAATGATGGATTATGCCTTAATAAAAAAAAAATCAGTGTAGTGTCTAGAGGTGGCATAGACAGAAGACACACACGTTTGCTCGCAAAGATCACCAGGGCTCCTAAACTGGTGCAAAATAATGCCTGTAATGAAAGTTAGACTGATTATAAATGGTGAATTAATTGCAGGAATGCTATGCGGAATTTAACTCATTCAAAATGTTTTATTTTAATGCAGCTCAGTTACAGTGTTTCCTCTAAAAATTGAGATGGCATTACTGATTGGGAGGGTGTGCTTTGCGTTCTCTGATGTGGTGGGTTTGATTTTATTTATTTAGACAACACAGGCTATTTATGAGCTCAGCATACTCAACAAAGCATTCCTACAAAAACATATTTAATAACAGGCCTATCATTGTTCATTAGCAGGCTTTTATTCCAGTTGGGCTACAGAATTTTTGAAAATGTCACTGGCTTAGCGTTAAGTAACCAAAATTGCAATTCACTGACCCAAGTATCAGTGATATCTGAGCCGAATTAAAATGGCTCGACTCCAAACAGTTATTAATCAGTTTGATTTCTTACCAGGGTACATTTTGTACAGCCGTTCTTTATATTTTTGGTCCTCCAGTCATGCTGGATTCCAGCCTGTTGTGCTCACATTGGGTTTGCCAGTGCAGGCTGTCCTAGACTCAGTTCGTCTGGGGTAGGCAGTGCCGACTTCATAAATAATGACAACATTTTTGTCTAGCTAGCACTTGGCCCGCTCCCTGTGTTTGACGTTGGTGTGTTTCACTAGCTCTCTCCTGGGTGGATTTATTATCACAAAAAGATGCATGTCGTGGAGAAAATAATCCATGTGTAGTTGTGCGGAAAGGTACATATTGTTCTGTTGAAAACCTGCGATTGTATGCTACACTGAAGTAAACTTTTGTTGCCCAAATGTGTTTTCAAGTGTTTTGAGTGCAGTGGATAATTAGTGGATGGCCACTTCTGTCAGGTGGGCGGCCCGCCCACTAATGGCTATGGTAGGGGAAAGCGTAAGTGGGTAATACGAGGGGTGGAGCTGGGTTGAGTTGTCGCAGCAGCAGTGTGTACCTCCCCCATCAAAGCTGAAACGAAACCTGCAGTCCTACATGAGAAACACTTGGGTTCTTAAGGAGAGTTTCCATTTCTTTTTGGAGGGCTGTGCGTCATCAGACAAGCATCTGTCGTCAGAAAACAAAAGGGATGCTTCTCCTTCCCTTTTCAGCCGAGGTGGATGTAACCAATTACATTTCCTCATGATATTGTTATATTATTATTATTGTTGTATTTCCTTATTGATATTTTTCAATGCTTGTACTTTTTGGAGTATTTTTTTACTTGTTACATCTCTTGAAGTTCTATTTTTTTTGCTTGAGTACTGTATTACTACATTTTAAATCACATCCATTACAGAGCATAAATGATCAGTGACAGATTGTGGAATTTTTCACAAGTTCAAGTGAGAAGAGCAGTCTGGTTCTACTTTGTTGCTCTGTTTTTGGTCCAAATTTCCAATAAAGGGTACGCTGTGAAAAACTGTGATTGTCGATGGAGGCGAGGACCATGTAGACTCAGTTGACAAAAATGTGGAAGAAGTGTGGAATATCATATCAGTGAGTTGGCTTGACGATGTGTACTCAACCTTTTATAACTGCATGGAAAAGATCACACCTGGCACACTTACTGTTTTGAAGACGTAACTCAATAACTTTGACTGCAAGCACGTTTTAAATGAGCTGCCTCTTACTCGAGTAGATTTTTACAGCAGTACTTCTACTTAAGTAAAACATCAGCAAAACAACTACTTCTACTTGAGTAGCACTTTGTACAACTCTTTCCACCACTGCCTTTCAGCGTGTTTACATGCACGCTTTGGTCATGAACTTGAACTTGTTGACATTTCCGTTACGGGTTCAGGTAGCCAGTTTAAGGCCTCAGCCCCCTAGGGCAAAAGTGTAACGAGACCCTGGTGTTTTTTTTTTACTCGTAAACCTCTTAAGGTGTGGTTGAACATCGGTACACTGAGCGAATGTGGGCTAACAAGTGAGGCCTAATGTAAGGCCTTGTATGAGTTAACTCAGTCGAATTCAACCGAATGTGAAGCTACATATCTGGCTGTAATATTTAAAATACAACCAGGTCTTAGGGTTAAAGACACATGAAAGCTGGATTTTCTTTCAGTGCACTTTTTCTAGTCCTATGTGCTCATGGAAATCAGTATAGAAACTTTATGACGCAAATGTATAGGTCTGTTGCTGTGGTTCCTGTTTTTAGCAATAAAAAGAGTAGAATACCTGCACACTATGTCAATTCCATTATTTAATCAATTTGAATCGATGTTTCAACTTCGATTCTTAAGATTCAACTATTTTTAGCAATATCATTGATTGAAATATTTCTCATGTAGGCTAATTTAGACAACTTATTGTGAAAGTATGCAGCATTACTGTGTTGTTGTACCTGCGGTCTCGTATGGTGGCTGCTGCAGCCGAGGAAGTGTGTCCTGTTCTGAGAGCCTCTCAGGTTGGCTATGGAGAAGGCAATAAATCAGCAATATTAATGACCTCACCTGTGAAGTGGTGTTTGTATTGGAACCCAATATCCTGCCATAATTACACATTCTTATCAATTGCCATGCAGCTGGTTCATGAGTGACCTCTATTTTATGTGAAGCTGTGTTGTAATTTGACATGAGGCGCACATGGCTAAGTGATGTGACATACTATGCTACACTGACACATTAATGATTAACATGTTGTTCGTGTGTGCATGTGTCCTTCGGTAGCCTAACTTGAACATAGGATCTCTGAGTAGGTGCCTTTTGATTTTTTGATTACAAAATAACAGTGTTCCCAGTGTCAGTCTTAATACCGGATGATTTATAATCACACTGTGCTACAGTTTTCTGAAGCAAATTACACAGTGCGTGGTGAAAATCCCTTCTGAATTTGTGGAAGACATCTAATATATGATTACATCACCCTATATTAGAATGAAAGTCATAATTGAAGCAATTTTGAGATGAAAATGTAGTTCAGAAAAAAATAGGATAATTCTGGTTATTTTCCACATGGGTCACATTTTCCCAGTTCAAGTTTCTCTTGGCCCCTTGATCATATGGAGAGCAGCGCGTCCTGCAGACGGAGTGGTACATAGCTCTACAGTGAGGTAGCTGACAAATTTGTTTGCATAATTGAATGAGATGATGGCAAAAACTGTAAAGTAAGGCCTGGTTTGAAAATAACTGGAATCATTCTTTAATTGCAAAAAACGGAGTGGTCTGTGGTTCAAACCAAGTTGACGTTTAGTGCCAGGAAGTGGTCGGTGACCATTAATTGAAATATAGTTGTGCCAGGCTCGGGTGAGGCTCTAGGTGAGCTCAGAGGGACTGATGTGACTCCTTGACGCACTGAAACACCTCATCTCTCGCAGTGACGCCTGTTCCAGTAGCAAATGCAATAAAAGTTTGTTTCTGCCTATTTTAACCTATAGTCACATGATGCTCTTGATGCAGCCTGAGCTTAGGCAAGTGGATACAAACCTCTAAAACTAGTCATTGTGCACAGAGACATAGGCTATAATCTTTTTGAACACTTAATTAGTAAGTTTGCACTGCATCCAGCTCACCATTACATTTTCATTCCAGTATTCCTCCTCAAACAATGGGCTTATTTAGATTGCGAGAATGATGCAAAATGTAATATCCGCGGCGGCTCCCCCCCTGAAGCCACTGCTGTACGTTACTCATTGGAATACAGAATGGAGAGCCGGTCTCAGTCCAAAAGACATGGCCACAGTGAAACCACTGTCAGACACACAGAAGTGTATTGAATAAAAAAATACCCACAAGCCTGTCATAATAACTTAGGCCTAAGTGATACATAATGTAAAATATTTCCAAGCCACAAAACCACAAAACTATTTTAATCAGGATTAAAGCAAAGAGGTATGTAGTGTTTCCTTGTTCTGTTACTGGAAACGTGGCTGTTTATGGCGATGATAGTTTGGAATAAAATAGGCTTTGCTCTTTTTTATTTTATTTTATTTTACTGTAATGTGATGAAATTCAGACAGTTAAAAAGGGTAAAAGGCAGTGTATGTTGAGTTACCTATGGCCTAATCTTCACATTTTGGTGACTCATTTGTCAGCAATGGAACATGGAGTAACGTAGTTGACGTTATCAGTCAACCTAACCTTGTACAGTGATGAATGATGTTTCAACAAGTGTACCTTACCTGCACATATGTATACATCCATATGAGACGTTTTCGATAATGTCTGATTGAACACAGCCTTCAGTTGTTGGTCAGAGCCACAGTCTGTGTGAGCTCTTAGTTTGGTTTGCAACAGATACAGACTGTTAGAGACCCCAGAGGTGTCTGCTCCATGTTGTTGAGCCCGCTTTATTCAGAGGATGTGAAGGAGATGGCTTCTGTACGCTCTTTGTTAATGCTGTTTTATCAAAAGAGGTGTCTGCCTCAGGCATTTTTCTAGGTCAGAGGAGCCCCTCCTGTGCGTAACACTTTTTTTTTAGTGTTGAACTGCTGTATCCAGGTAGAATCTGAAGATGGTTAATGCACTTTTCTTTACATTGTATTAATCAGTCAATCGATCAGTCAAGTTTATTTGTTACATGTGATCATACAAAGTACAATGACAAGAAAGTGTATGCATTAAAGGGTTTAATTAGGATAGTAATAATAATACATATATGTGTATTATTGGAGGAGAGGGGGTCAGTTTTAGGCAGTGACCTCATTTAAATTCCTAGTGGCCGAGGCTAGAAACTCTCCTGAGCCTCTCGCAGCAGGCCTGGTCTGTCCACTCCCTTCTTTCGGACCACGGCAGGGGAAAAAAGGCCGGTATCTGGGTGGTTGGGATCTTAAATGATTCTCCTAGCCTCATTCTTGCAGCGCCTGGTCAGGCCTTCCATGCTGGAGCCTGCTCAGTAGAAACCCTCAAATGATGACAGGGATGTCCTAAATTTTCTTTATCATTAGTCCAAATAGAAATCCTGCTTCATTTTGCTGAATTTCTGTGCTGACAATGCCAGTACATAGGCATGTAAGAGTGAGATACAGCACTGTTTTCTGGGTTCTGGGAGTAATTGTAAAGAAACCAAGCCTGATCTTATACAAGCTTCAGCTGCTCAGATGTTTTCTGCTTCTTTCCACAGGATTTGGAGTTTCGTTGGTGGACTCGAGGCGGTGGTGGGGAGCTGGTGACCGGTAGTTTTTTCCAGAGTGTTCAAGCACTGTCGGCGCGAATGGGATTTATAAGACTTCAGAAAGGGCCTGGTTGGGAAAGGGAGTGAGTATGGACAACCTTTCTGACTTCGGTGGCCCCTGTCCGTCCACCCGGAGGGAATGGGAGTGAGTACTCAAATAAGTTTACTTCACTTAAACTTGCTTTTCTGGTCCGTTGTATATCCACAAATTGTATTTTCTGTTGTGTTGTGTTGTGTTGTGTGTGAATTATGTCAATATGTTTACTATACATAGTTTAGATTTACAATTACATTTTACAAATACACAGTTACAGATGTTTACATATACATCAAATATACCAAATACTAACAACACTCCATTTTAAGAGTGCTTTTGCGCTTAGGTTTTGAGATCACGTTTGAGAAACCTGGATAAAATACCTGGCTTATGCTCATATCAGATGGGATACTGTTATATACAAATGTTAAACTGTTTCTGTTTTTGATAATCTCTATATTTTGCCATTTAGTGTAGCAAACAGCAGGGCTGGGCGTGAAATTAAATTACTGATCAAACAGGGAGATTGCGGATATTAGGATACAACATCATTTGTTGTAAGGGTGCATAAACAGATTATCATTAATGAAACCTTACGTTGTGTTCAGGTAGCTAAGTGTCATCACAGATGCATCACGAGTCCTTTTTTCTTTGCATTAACATGCAGCTCATATCCAGGATGTGTAGATGTAACATAAAAATGTTTCAAGTATCCATACAGTAAGGTTTCTCTCCCCCTTTTCCTTGACTAATATAGGTAATACAGGTTATCATTGATATCTCAGTGCTGTTATGGTTAGGTAGAAAGTAATCACATGCACATTGTTGTTAATGTGCATGTTATTTGTTCTGTACATGGTGACAAATAAATAATAAGTAATAAGGCAAAACTGAGGGTACCATGCCATATTTCACTGTGTGATTCTTGCCTCAGCGTTGTCAGTTTGACAGTATGTCACAATGCGGCCGTTGATGCTAAATTGTATTTACTTTGACCCTTCAGGAAAAACAAAACTAGTGTTTAAATGCAAATGCGTCCTCATTTATTTAACACTTTGGTTATGTGTTGTTTGCACATCAGCTGTCCTTAATCCTGAATAGAGCCAAGTTAACAGTCATTCAGTCTTACACTAGAAAAATAAGCTGATGCAATTGGATGTTTGGAAAATTTCTCCAAACAAAATACGCCCTATTTACTCCAGAGCTGTACCTCTTCATTTCATTCATTTGATTTTTCCCCTATGGGGGATCAATAAAGGCACATCTTATCTTATTATCTTCCTCTTCCTCCGCTGCTGTTCAACACCTGAATGCCTGACATATTTTTTTCCCATCAATCAAGCGAGCGCGATCAAAAACTCCACTGAAACTAATTTCACTCCCACGGTGACTCACATGCCTTCAGAACAACAGCGTGATGAAGTGAAGAGTTTCTGGAGGTGAAATGTGGCGTGTGTCTGTGGATTAATCAAACTATCTCATTGTGTGTCTGTGTGACTTTAGATTGTTGTGAGAACACGGCGGTGAGAAAAGTTTGAGCCGACTTTTTCAGACAAGCTAAGGAAGTGCCTCATAGAAATCCAGCGAGGGTGTGTGTTGACTGTGGCTCTGAGTAATAAGCGGAGAGAGGGCAAGACATGAGTGCTTGTGTAAAAGTGCTTTCAAGAAGGATTTGAGGTAGTAATATTTGACGTGACTCAAATTTGATCATCTACTGTAATTATTTCCCATTATTTTAAACCAGCGTTTCTCCTCTGGTGGGTTGTGGTCTAGAAGTAGTTCTCAGGTTGGTTGTGAGTGGACCGTGGGTGTGTGGCTCCACTTTGTAAAATTGGTTTTACTTACATTGAAGACAGCATAACTTAACCAGCCACTGCCAGCCTGCAGTTTAAGAAAACGTCTCATCTCTTTATTATTATTAGGCCTGCTAATATATTACAAATGCACACACAAATGCAAGTTTGATTGCACTTTCTTGGTTAGTTTGTGTTGAAACAGTGCATGGAAGCATAGTAGGTTATCATGTGCTGTTTGTTTCATCATGTTTTATACGATTTAATTCTGTAACATAGGCTATTAGATGAAACGTGAAATGAGACTATACACCAAAGCCCCATGCAGGAAATTCACAACGATTCAGGAAATTTGACATATTTTGTAACTCTAAATTGCAAAGGCCATACTCTGTGGTTGAGTGGTTGCAAAGCATATTTCTTCAGATGAGGCTGTTGACATATTATCTTGTGAGCATCTCTGTTGCCATTAATACACTAGTCGATAATATATTACCATCCTGTGGTGCCTTGCCCACTGCTAGAATGGTACACTCTTACAAAAGTGTAAAAAAAAAAAAAGTTGCAGCAGCCAGCTTCCCCCCTTCCTCTTTGACTGAGCAGTAGGTTCATTCTAATCAACGGGAAGTAAATAATGATTCCAAGGGTAAAAATAAGTACAGCTCTTTTTTTGCCAGCGTCAAAATGTACCATAAGTCTATCGAGTTTGCACAGATGGTGTAAACCAGAAGTTGAGGGAATAAGATGTTTCCATGCCACACTAACCCATTTTTTAATGGGAGTAAGCCAGGCATCTTAACTGGGTTTCTCATAGTTGGAGGTTAACCAAAATATGATGTTTACATAGTAACCAGGTTGAGAATGAATGTATCTGACGTATTAAATGCTAAAATAAGCTTTCACACAGTAACTTCTATATAAATGAGCTCCTGTTTTTGATAAAATCCCGAATCACTAGATGCTCATCAGTGTTTCATGTGAAAAGGTCAGAATTATTTCATGCCAGTGTTTAAATGAGCTGCTTTCACAATATCTGTTGGTGACCGTTTTCATTACCGTGTGGCAGGGTGGCAAAACTTCTCTGTTGACACTGACATGTTTTTAAAAGAAGCAGCGTTTTAACTGATAACTCTCTGTCTGCAGCACCAGCAGCTGCGTGGAAGAAGATGAGAAAGACAGGGCAAAAAGGTATTCCAGACTCTGTAAACATTTATATATGTTTATGTGTGTGTGTGTGTGTGTGTGTGTGTGTGTGTTGGTATGAATTTATGTCTTTTAATGAGTGTTCATAGACAGATATTGGTGCAGTGCCCACGTCTTGTATATGTGTTTATGTATGTCCGAGAGATAAACGGAAGACATTAATAGGAGAGTTTTACCTGGAGGTGATGGAATTTCAAATGCACTGAAATTAAAATTCTCTCGGCGAAACACGGGTTGTTTGGCATGCTATTGTGGATGCCGACAAATATCAGACATGCTTTTTCAGATGAATGACATTTGGGTTCGCTCATTCTTTTGTTGCGCTTGATTGGTTGAACTTTAATTCTGCAGGCTAGACAGACAGAAATACTAAATGATCCTGTTTGTGAGAAGTTTTACACGCTGCTGGAGAGAAAAGAAACAGATTGGTGTGTTTCTCCTCTCTGCCTGTTTAATAATGGACAAAAAACACACACACCTGCAGGCTAACCGGATACAATGTTCGGTCATAAATGTATAATGCGGCTGAAACAAACTATTACTATGTAAAACTGCACGCATATCTTATCTTAAAAATTTTCGCTTTTTTATCTAAAATGTGAAAAGGCAGAATAATCATAGCAGTTGTCTTGTACATTTTTTTTGAATGCTCTGCCTTCCCCACATTCATTTTACACTCATTAATCTGCAAACTATAGATGAGAGCAGACTCAAGAGTGTGCTTGTTTATAGGACTTTGCTCTTACTGCTGTACTCCGCTCTCTGTCTTTCTGTCTCCTTGTCTCTTTTTTTCTGCTCTAAAATGCTTGTGTTGTTGCTCTGTATGCAGCCTAATGTGCCGCTGCAGTCTTGGCCGGCTCTTAACTGTAAAGGAGGGCCTCAATTTGAACAGGATAGGCAGCAAAACAGGCTAGATTACATGAAAGCCTGAGCTGTGGCTTACGTTACCGCTGATTTATAATTGTATTCTTCTGTTGACTCGTTAAGGGCATCCCGCAACAAATCGGAAAAGAAAAGAAGAGACCAATTCAATGTGCTCATCAAGGAACTATGCACCATGCTGCAGGGCCAAGGCCATCCACGCAAGATGGACAAGTCCACCATATTGCAGAGAACTATTGACTTCTTGCAGAAGCAGAAAGGTGAGAGTATATAATGTGTGTGAGTGTGTGTGTGTGTGTGTGTGTAGACCTGTTGCATGGCTGTTGAAATACCCCTTAACAGTTTTTTTTTTTCACTTTTTAAAAATAGCTTTAAAGAAAATGTTATGGGATTAAAGAAGTGCAAATAAGCACTGTGTAGTAATTGCTGTATATCAGATAGTGTTCTGAGTTATAAAAAACTATACATAGAGTGTTGGTGTATTGCATTAATATCGTCATAATGGAAATTATGTCAAATTAAAAGTTTTGGTAGTAGTAATAAAGTTGTGATACGTCACCATCACACAAGTGTTAATAACTGGTTTGATATATATGATATGATGATATTTATGGTGATATATGAATATTTCTGTGATGATGAAGAATCAGAATTGATCATGGATTAATTTGGAAATGATGCCTTGGCAGTGTTCATGTAATTTTGTGCTTCTGGGCAGTTACACAAATGAATACATCTGGCCCTTCTTCTCAGATATTAACTACCACACTTTTCCTTCAGCATATTTGGCAGCAACATTGTTAATCTAAATCAGTAGCAGATTTAATCTCTGTTTTGTTTTGTTTTTTTTTACCTCTCATTTGTTTCAGATATTACTGCACAGAATGAATCTTGTGATATAAGGCAGGACTGGAAGCCTTCATTCCTCAGTAATGAGGAGTTCACTCAGCTCATGCTCGAGGTAAAGCCCAGAAACACACAACAATCATACAGGGAGGAAGTCTATTGTAGAGGAGGCAGTTCCTCTCATTATAGCTGCAAGACATCTTGGCCCGTATTCATAAAAGGCACCGGCAGTTTTTACGCTGCGTAAGTGCGCAGTAGCATGGCGGTAGTAGGCATTCTCCTCATTCATAAAAGGGGTTTACTGCCTGAGTTTTTCAGACTTGCCGTTATTTTGGCTCTCCTGCCTCCTTCGGCTCATTTGCAGGCCCTGTAAGTGATTCATACAAACACACCTCTGCGAAAAAATATCACCAACTTCAACAACAGCCATTCAAGTTTACATTCCTCCAGTTAATAATTAATACTATAAAATGATGGCTATTGATAACAGACCTAAACTGAGACCGGTGTTTAATGCTGTCTTCAAAATGTGGATAATAATATGTCAGTGGACTAATTTATAGTATTACTTATGGTTCATTAGTTGGCCTAAATGCCACTCCCCAAATCACATTAACTTGGTCATGGCAAAGTCTGCGTGATTTGCTGGAGCAGGAAAACAAATTTCAGCTGCGGAAAATCTCGGCTTTCTTGCTGTTTCAGACAGGTCGCTTTCCATTGTGCTTCCACACACTGCCGATCATGGAGGGTGTTAAATATGTATAAGCCCCTTAACATGTTGATTCTCATTGTCTTTCGCGTGGGACACACCTCACAATAACGCCATGGTAGTGTGACTCTGCCCTGCTGATCAGCACCATGCTAAGTTTATGAATCGCCTCAGCCTTACCTCACCTTAAAGACGCTGTTCAGTTTGCGCGGCGCAGAGCTGTTACTGCAGGGCTTTGTGAATATGGGCCGTTGCTTTGAGTAAGGGGAGCGATTCACTCTCGCTTGAAAAACCCATCCTTTCCTAAAGTTTTCATTACTCCCCTCCTCTCAGCACCTGCACCTATAACCCACAGCTGAGTGCAGAAAGTTCATGGCTGTTATCTGGGCGTTATTGAAAAGCATTCTGGGAAATGTAGGAAATTACTCAATGAAATAGAAGTAGATGTAGCAGGTTGAGTAACCCAGAGCATGCAGTGAACTTCAGACTGATGCTACATGACAGTAAAAGGTGGATTTTTCAGTCGAACCTTTCTGTTCAATATTCAATCTCAACAAAACATAATGCTGACAGTGTTAACTTTGTTTTGACAGGCACTAGATGGTTTCCTGGTAGCATTAACTACAGATGGAAACATCATATATGTGTCTGACAGTGTCTCTTCGCTCATTGGCCATTTACCGGTAAGTGACAGAGCTTCACGTTTGTTTGTTTGTTTTTTGTAATGATGTCACAGATTATCCCACACCTGTACATTTCTACTCAAACCATATATTTTAATAATGCGGGTGAGCTGGATGTGAACATTGTGTGTGTGTTTTTTTTTTTTTATTCATAATGATATTAGCTGAATTGACTTAAACATATTTGTGTGTCTAAGTAAATGCCTTAATGCTTTGAAATTGCCATTAAGACACACCGTTTTTCCATTAAAAGCTCTTAAGGTAGCCTAGCTGATGTAAAAACACTGAAAAAGAACTGCCACTCATATTTTCTCAGTTGAAAAAAGTTTCACTTTTTTATAAAAATAGCCTGTGATGGAATTGTTTTTTGTTTGTTTGTTTGTTTTTTTGTTTTTTTGTCAGTCAACCATTCATGACGAGAATAAAAAAAAGCTGCTCCATGTGTCAAGAATGTCACTGGCTGCTTTGTAAAAAAACAAAAAAAAAATCATAATTAACTTAGAAAGCACTCTTGGCAACATATGTTTTTCAGTTAAAAATGGTGTGTGAAACGTTTTTGCACTTACAAGGTGCTCTGAAAACAATTACTGACAAACGGGTCATATGCCATGACAGCTAATAGTGACACTGTCTAACTGTTACGTAAGTATTTTCTTCTGATTTGAAAGTGCCCTAGGCTACCAGTGTATCCAAAACCAGTTAAAAATGCTTAAAAATAAAAGATGAGGGTATCTCCCAAGTATTTAGAGGTTGTATAACAGGGATGCAGAAATTGAAAGAATGGGTGAATATTGTGGAGAGAATGCCTCGGAGGGTGTTATAGTTCAGCGCCTGTTTCCTTGTAAGCTCAGCACACTGCTCTAACTGTGCAGCGCTCATGCTGTTTACTGTTACATAAACATTTCCCGTCTAACTATGCAGCACCACTGACCATTTGGCAGCAACTCGAGTTATTTCCACAGCAACATTTGTGCATATGCAGTGATCCCTAAACACTGACCATCATACATCAATGCTTTTGCACCAGTCAGATATGGTGGACCAAAATATCTTGAATTTCCTCCCGGAGCGTGAACACGGGGAGGTGTATAAGCTGCTATCATCCCACATGCTGATGACTGACCCCATTACTGCTGACTTCCTCGACAGTGAGTATCCTCTTGACTTCCTGCTCACCTCCAGCCCCCCTTTGCCTCCTCTGGCCCCTGTACCTGTCTGTCCCTCCTACCTCCACTCGTCTGTCTGATTGCCGCGGCCTCGTATCTGCAGTGCAACCAAATCTGTATTCAGTCAGAGCACAGAAACACTTAGCAGCGTTTTTCACACCTCGTCTCCCATATCAGGAGGCCAAAGGTGTGTGGAAATATGAGGATAATAACCAATATAGCCATAAACAATATCGTCCAAACATCTTTATGTGTAATGAAGTCTATAGCCACAGCTCGGTGTTGAAAATGTTTTTTTTGTCTTTGTTTTCTACCGTTCAGTGTGTCAGTGGATTTTCAGTGTGGATGTGGCTGATGTATGACTTGGCTTATGTAGAGGCCGGGCTGCCAAACTGGACTCCATCAGTTTATTGGATTGCTTATTGGTGTGTGTGTCTATGATTAGCCTTTTTGCTAAAAATAGTGGCTAGCCCAGTATCATAGTTAAGAGTTTTAAGCACTGTTATGTTAGCACAGTAATCCAGAGCAATGCAGTATCTGGGGCTCAAGACGTTGACCTTAATCCCGTGTTACTATTGGGTCTTTCTGAGAAAGAGAGGAGTGGAATAGCTATAGTGTCTCCGTCTTTGCTTAGCACTCTAAATAGTAAAGTGTCTAGAGTCACGGCATGGGGTTATCACCCTCCCTAACCGGCTGCATTTACAGCCATGTATTCATCTTACTTGTGAAAATTACATCCCAAAAGCGTCAGGTTCTCTGCTAAAGTACCTTGACTCATCCGCTCTGAACTGATTTTTGGACGTCAGCTGAATGGATAATCACATTTTTTCCTGCCATCTTGTCATATGTATTAGCCACAAGCTTGACTTTTAAAGTTGGGACCAAAACATGTTTTTTTTTTTCCCTGAAATTTTTTATTTATTTTTTTTGCTCTCTGATAAATATATTAAATCCAAAATAAGCCATGCGCATGATGTCTTGGACTGGTTAAATAGAAAACCTCAATCATTTAAGCTCAGTAAATAATATGCTGTGAAATTAAGAGTGAGTGTCCGTTGAATGAATTTCACATTCTTGGAGTTTACCTAGGAGACTGACACAACCTTCATGTATCGCTTTTACACAGTCGAAAAGCACACGCAGCGTCATCTTACCACTTATCACCCACCGGAAAGAAGAATTAATGAAAACCGTTTTCCACTGACTTCTATAAAGTCCAATTTTTTTGTCCTTTCAGGCGGTTTTAGCACTTGAAAGCGAACGTAATAAAACATAAATACTGTTGAAATATCATGACTTACATCTCATATGAAAGCTTGATATGAGATGTACCACTTTGATCTGACGTGAAAGTTGCACATTGGACGTTAGAGAAACAGGAGGGGATTAGGAAGTAGAAATGTATTGTTCAGGAACAAAGGAGCCATAGACTAAGCTTGTCTTGTACAGTAGCTTATGCTCTGTTGTGTACTGTGGACTGTACATGGCAGGGGATTGTGGACCTTAATGACGAAAGGCTTACTTAGAATATTAGTGTGCAATTTGGAAAGATTGTGTTGATGGTACCGCGACTGGCTCCCCTCACCCTGTCCCTCTCTCACCCGTTTCCCTGCCAAATCGTGTTTCACCTGCACACAGTGGACGTGTCACTTCTGTCTGCCGGTTTCATGCAGTTTGTGTATAATGAAAACACGTTCCATCACACTGCATTAACAATTCAAAGCATGTGTTCAGAAACATGCACATCCTGTGTATACATGCTGAAAGGAAAGAGCTGTTTACCTGTTTACCAAGTAAAATGTCTGTAATAATCTTCATAATAAAATGATAATCGTACTGTTTGTTAGCGGGTTTGTCAGTGTTGTGCCATGTGGTCTTTTTCAGGTGAGGCACATGTAGAGTTTTGCTGTCATCTAGCCAGAGGTAATATTGACCCAAAGGAGCCGCCTATATATGAATATGTCAAGTTTGTTGGAGATTTCAAGTTTCATAACAATGGTAAGTGTTTTTTTTTTTCATCTCCGTGTTTACCAGACATAAAATTGAAAAGCCATGTGCAACACAGGTTTAGCTGCTGCTTTTTTTTTTTTTTTTCTTGGCTTACTTTGAAAGTTTTCATACGCAAGTAATTTGTGGTGGATAAGAGCAATCATACACACACATTATGAAATATAACCTTGGGGATGAATTAAAGAAGTGCTTTTCAGTGCTAAGACCTATACATACATACATACCTACAGCATACTGCACATGCCTATAATTGCTTTAAATTTAGAGCTATACATGCCTCCATTCTGTAAACATTTGAAGAATCTTGTCTTCTGTCTCCCAGTGCCTACATCTTCTTGTAACGGACTTGAGTTGACGTTACCAAGAACCCTGCAGTCGTCGCTGGAAGAGCAGGTCTGCCTCATCGCTACTGTACGATTAGTCACTCCACAGTTTCTAAAGGTGAGGCCCGGTTTGCTTTTTAAGTTGGCTTGTTATCTTGTAATCGTAGCCGTTGTTTCTTTGTGTCGCATGCAACGGCTTTCATTTCTCTGAAAACAGTGAAACAGTCAGCGCTGAGCCAATAATCAAAAACAGCATGTCAGTTATGAGCTTCGGGCCACAGAGGGATTTATACTCCTTGAGATAGCTGGGGCTGAATGTGGCACTTTTACCTCCACAACAGCTGAGTTATTTGAAACTTAAAATCAAGACGCTAGAGCCATTACAGATTTTGGTTCGTGCTGACTCAATAGCCTCAAGCGGTTCCTGGAGATTTCTCAGCATGACACTGATGCTGCAAACACCCGGTTCCACATCATCCGAAAGGTCCTCTATTGGTTTGAAAACTGGAGGCTGCGCACCATCACTGAAGTAAACTGAAGTCACTGTCATGTTCCAGGAACCATCCAGAGGCGATGTGTGCTTTTTGGATATGAACAGAAGTACCTGGTCAGTAACAAATTCTGACCCTGTCATCAGCGTGTCACAGCAGGAAGAGGGATTTGTCAGGCCAGGCAACATGTTTCCACTCTTCACTTGTCCAGCTGAATCCCCTGTGTAGCCACGTGTCTGTGTTCATGGCTGACAGGAACCTGGCATGGTCCGTCCACTTCAAGGTTCGATGAGCTGCGAGCTCCGAGATGCCCTTCTGCACAACAGCTTTTGTATTTGCATACCAGCGGCTGACACGACTGCTGCCGCTCTCCTCTGACCTCTCGCTGAAGCGTTTTCACCCACAGGAGAGCCACTTATTGAATGATTTTGTTCAATGCACCAATCATGGTAAACATCAGACACTGCAGTGTGCAAAAATCCCAGGAAGGCGTCCCTTTTTTAAGATAGTGGACCAGCACATCTGACGCCAGTGATCAAACTGCATTCCAAGTTGCTTAGATCACGCTTCTTGCCTGTTCGAACATTTAGTTGAACACTGACTGAACCTCTTGACCCTGTCTGCATACTTTATACTTAGGATTTATTTATAAGTGACTCACTGTCTGGATGGGTGACCTGTTTGCATAAATGGGGAAGTATGCCTAATGAAGTCACCACTGAGTGAACATGCAGCGGAACGGCCTGCATCTTCTCGCAAAATGTAAAGGAAGACAAAAGAAGATGCTGTTGCTGAGGAAATGCTCAGCGTTGTATTGACATGTCGGTTTCCTGTCCACTGTGATTAACGCAGAGATTTTTCTTGTGATAAGTGGGAGGAAAGTGTGTTAAGAGTGCAGGGGAAGTTATGACATTTGTTTTGCTATTTGCATGTATGAAAGTGCAAGTAGCATGGCATGTACAGAAAATGTCATTCAGCTGCTGTTTAACAAGCAGAAGCGAATGGTGACCTATTTCTTAAATTGGATGTCAGTCAGACCTTCCTGAAAAAAGTTTGTCTTAAGTTTTTATTTTTTATTTTAAAAGTATTCTTCTTCTTCTTCTTCTTCTTCTTTTCACTTGCCTTTCCTCTGGCAAAAATTATCTGGACCTCTGATCCTCTGTGAGTCTCAGAGCCACCAAATTTAGTGGATAGGTATCCTCACAAAATGAGTCTGCATGAACACAGTTGATAACTCTGAAGCACAAACAGGAAGGGATAATTCCTAAATGTTTATTCCTGGAGCAAATTCATTGCTGGATGGTGGCACAATAACAAGCAACTTTATGCAATATGATAATCGAGTTTAATTAGAATTTTAGTAATTTAATGTGAGTAGTGTCTTGAGTTGGACCTCTGTTAGTTGACCTTCCTTGCACTTTGATGGAATCCTGATAATGACATTTTAACATTGTGAGTTGTGTGTGTGTCTGTTGTTTTTTTTTTACTAGGATTTGTGTAACGTGGAAGATCCTTGTGATGAATTCACATCCAGACACAGCCTTGAATGGAAGTTCCTATTTTTAGATCACAGGTAAAGACTTGTTATAATCCTTTGTTGTGCCATCTCAGTCTTTATTATCAAAGGATTTGTGGCGCTGCGTTCTTCTGGGAGACTTTTAGAAGGGGCACATCGGCCCTTACACCTTGCGCACACGTATCCCTTCATGTCTGCTTGTAATCTCGGTGTGGTTATCCCGGCGTGCACAAAAGGATGATGATGACAGTGTCCACAGTGTGGAACGGTATCCGCTAAGTCCTGGACTGATTAGTGAGAGTGTGAGAAAGAATCAACAAGTGTCAAAATGTCAGTCATAGCCAGGACAGATGTACCGCTTCCCTCTGTAAGACAAGGTGCCGGTGGTGGGCCACCAGTAAACCATAACTCACCATCTGTCGGGTCTCAAAAACAGATATTTCCATCATGTGTGCTGTGATGATTTGCCTTACAGCTGTAGGTGCTATTGTGCCGTACAACATGTGGTCTCCTGTAGTCTGCTTCCACATCAGGCATCTCTGATTAATGCTTTGCTGTTTGCCTCAAGTAGTGAGGTGAACTTTGATCTTCTTGTCTCCTCATCAGAAACGCCATGTGGCTCCTCAGTTTATTCCAAGATATATGAAGGTGTACTCCATAATGTACTCGTGTCTTTGTGATTCCATTATTCATTGGTTTGCACAGCTTTTCTTCTCCATTTTAAACAATGTGTGGGTTTATGTAATACTTCTTACATGACTGTTGTCTTGTTTATTTTTGCAGAGCCTCGCCAATCATAGGCTATTTGCCCTTTGAGGTTCTTGGAACTTCTGGCTATGATTACTATCATGTGGATGACTTGGAGCTCATAGCACAGTGTCATAAACAATGTAAGCAACTCTGCCTTCCCTTTTCTTTTCTTTCCCACCGACCCTCCCCTCACTGCCACCAGATCCAGGCATCCATCTCCCAAAAATAGGTCATCTTGCTATAGTTACATGTCTTTTTCCACTTCACCAGTGTACGGAAAAAGTCTAGACCTGTGAGGCATTGTAGAGTTTGTTAGCCCTGCCCCAGTGCTATAGGATGCTGAATCATACCATGCGAGTGACTAAGCTTAGTGTTTACATTGTATAGCACCTGTACACATTATTGATGGGCTTGTTCTCTCCTTAGTAATGCAGTTTGGAAAGGGTAAATCCTGCTACTATCGCTTTCTGACCAAAGGTCAGCAGTGGATTTGGCTGCAGACTCACTACTACATCACGTACCACCAGTGGAACTCCAAACCCGAGTTCATTGTCTGCACTCACACAGTTGTCAGGTAAATCTGTTTTATCCCTGCCTTCCTTCAGGTGCACCAATACTTTGTGTGTTTGTGTGTGTGTTGTCGCAGTAAATGTGAAAGTGAGACAGTGAGACCTATTGTTGCAGAAGTCTGATTACTTTGTTGAAATTAAATGTCAAAAAAAAAAAAGCTGTAGGACTGTAAAACAGGGAAACAAATTTCCCTTTAGAAACTTCCTTACGTGAAGAAACAGATTTTTACAGGCAGCCACAAGCCAGAACATGTTTTCCCGGTCTTGTGAATGTCCACTTATTGTTTTGGTGAAGTGTCAAACAGCCTCAGCATACTTTTACCTTTATGCTTCCCACTGATCAGCCTGGTGTCGGCTCAACTGGTGACAAACCAGTTAGACCATGTCAGTCTGCCTATTTTGGTCACCGAACTTGTTTTAGTTTTTCTGAGCTTGTGGCAGATGATTGTGTTCATCTCAGTCAACTCAAAGAGCCACCCTGCTAACTTTGCAACAAATGTCAAGTGTTGAGACGTTAAGTGAACGGCTGACCTTACATTCCCCAAGTTGATACATGTATATTAAAATCTGTTAGCATTTGGAGTCGACTGAGAAACAGATCTTGTGAAATAAAAAGTGTTGTTTGCAAGTCCTTCAGATAAATTTAAGACAAGTGGCACGATGTAAAATATGCAATTCCCAGAGTGAGTCCTTCTATCTCTGCTGTACAGTTATGCTGAAGTTCGAGCTGAGAGGAGGAGAGCATTTGGCCTGGAGGAGATGTCACCACCGGAGATAGCCACGTCCTCCATAAAGGTAAGTGTTCCACTATAGACGTGAAGTAGACAAAGATAATATTTTTATCTTAAGACTTTTGCCCAGGCCTTGTGCACTCAACACTGCTCTGTGCCTCAGGCTCAGGAGCTGTACTTGGACATCTGCTCCACACTGGACCCTCCACGGGACAGGAACAGTGGTGCACGTTCTGTATCCTCCCACAGCTCCCGGAAGTCCTCCCACACAGCCCTGTCAGACTCGGCATGTGAGTCATCCTTTGCTCCCTTAAGTGCTAACAATCAACACCAGGTCAATATGTACAGAAATCCTGCCCCCTGCATGTTTCTACCAACTGTTCTGTCATTTATTGTTTGCAGAAAAAGTTAGATTTTGTTGGCAAATTAGAGTGGTGCTGAAATCCTAGAAAAAGGCAACTAATGTCATTAACTGAGGTTGCGGTGACATGCCTCAGACTCTCACTGAGTTTAACTGGCGAGCTATCAGTTTGGTTCCCTCAAGTGCCCTTAGCCGTAGACTTGAAAATTGCACATGAAAAATACAAAAGTGATGCAGCAGGTAAAGTTTATGCTCATTTAAGTCCTACAATTCTTCTCCTGTCATCTGAAGAGCCACATTAAATCCAGGATCTCGTTAGGTCTTTGTGAGCAGACCCACAGCTTCTTTTTGTAAGTAAGCAAACTTGCAACTCACTGGCCCACTGAATACAACAAGCCTGTAATACACCCACCTTCCTATACGTGGGTGATGATACATCTATGATGAAAGGTTTCCAAGGCTTACAGTAACTTGCCCTGTTTATTTGAGTGTCTTCTGGGAGCTCCAGTCTCTCTGACTTTAGCTGGTCTGCCACCCACCGTCTATTGTGCTAAGCACTTGACTCACTGCCACTGGCGTATTTATGTACAATATCACATCGTGGCAGTTGATACTTTTTTACTGAGTGCGTGTGTGCTTATGCCTCTCAGACTCATTATAAGCTGATGTTCCATATTTCAGCGGTCGTATTACCTCCAAAATGTGGCGTGGTGGAAGAAATTGCTGAGTGGGCTGCACTTAACCGCTGCCATCGCACACACCCACAGAATACACACATGTCGTCATTTATTTTAACAAATTACATACATTCATAACACCGACTGTCACAATTTGGAGTGATGTCAGAGATAGAACGAGGTGACAAACGAGGGCCAGTGAATCAGCGTCTTGTTACACAACCAGTCCTGAAATGCATTTCGTTAGTGTTTTTCTGCCTTTATCGCAGGCAAAATTCTAGCCAATTTGCTCGCACCTAAGACGATATGCGAGGGTACTGTCATTGTGGAATCTCTTTTGTGAAAGTTCGAGAAATTTATGCTAGAAGTGCACCATTATGGAAGAAGAGAAAAAGGGAGCTTTGCGCTCTCAAAGCGCTCATTAATGCCCCAGATCAGCTAAGCTTTGTAAACCAGGAAATGATTGACAGAACAAGAACTCTTCTTTTCTATTTAGAGTCAGTTGTTCCAGAGCCCGTGCTCAAAGTGGTGATGAGTTCTGTCAGGAAAAGCCAATACAGGTGTTTAATGATTTGTACAGCATTAACCAAAGAGACAGATGGTGACAAGCCCCAACATAAAACTATTGTGTGAGCTCAGAGTGTATTCTTCATAATGTAATAGTTGCTGTCATAGCCATAAACTATCAGTTGAGAGAGCAGTTACAATCTGACTGACTGTGTCCTCAGTCTTACCAGTGTGTTTAGAAGTGAACTGTCTTTCCTCCAGCAGCTAACTCCTACACAGAGGCTTGCACACCGTCATGGCCGTCTGCATCCGTTGGGACAGAGAAGACTGCTACCAGGCTTCAGCCCAGCAGTTCAAAGGTAAGTTCACCAAACATATATGTATGCCTGCCAGTCTCTGGGAGATAAAACAGTCACTGGAAAAAAAAAATGTTGCACAAAATAGATTAAATTTCATTTGAAAGGATTGTGTTAAACTGTGTAACTATTTTTTTGTTTTTCCTGTATAGACTTTGGTACAAAGACAAAATTCCTTTGACCTCCTTCCCCAACTGAGCCTCCCCCTTTCTCCTACCTGCAGCAAGCACTCCGCAATGGTTGGTGTTTAGACTTCCTCTCCTGCTTGTCACCTTCCTCCTCTTTGTTTGTCTATAATACCCCATTATTGTGATAGTGCACTTCCTCCTTCCTTGTCGTCTGTGTACAATGCCTCCAGGCCCAGTTAGAAGACTGCCTTATGAAACCAAGTGCAAAAGATGAAATGGAAATCAGTTTGTAGATTGCACTGGAAGTGGATTTTGTGTCTTTGAATTTATTTCTTGAATAAATCAGCCGATGTGACTTTTCGAGTCCTATACAGAAACTAGGCCTGATGTGCCGGTCCTGTCACTAGTCTAATAATACATGTCATGCCTCATGCTTGCAGATTAAGGATGTTCACCCACCACTTTTGTAACTTGATCAGACAAACCTCAACGTGCACAAGAATACTCTCAGGCTCTGATGTATATTCCCAGCCAGCTTTCCTCACGATGACTGTGGGTCTTGTATCTCCAGCAGCAGCAGCAGCAGCAGCAGCAGCAGCAGCAGCAGCAGCAGCAGCAGCAGCAGCAGTCCATGTATCAGCTGCCACAGCCCCAGCTAGGCGTAATGAATCAGTTGAAGGAGCAGCTGGAGGAAAGGACGCGGATCCTGCAAGCTGACATTAAGACGCAACAGCAGGAGCTGCACGACATTAAGGAGAAGCTACAACTAGCTAATCTCCAGGTAGCACTAACACTCCAGGAAATACACTGCAAAAAAATCACAGGTTGTTAGTGCATTCGTTAACACAATGACAGAAAAGGCAAGTACATTCAAATCAGAGATGATCAGCTTGTCCAAATTACACAAGACTTAAAATATTTCAGATTGCACTTTGATCTTTTCATTCGGGGAAAAAAAGGGGAAAAATATATCTATAACTATATCTATATCTATATCTGTATATCTATCTATCTATATCTATATATATCTATCTAACTAGATAGATAGATAGATAGATAGATAGATAGATAGATAGAAATTAAATGTGTGAAAGTCTCATATTGTGCTTTAGGGAGGAGATAGGCTTTCTTTGAAAATAGAAACCCATCTAAACAAAAGAATATATTGTGTTTACATCACAGCTGCTGAAGAAAGAGAACAGATCAATGTCAGCCCTTACCACATTACCACAGATGGTGGAACGGCCCCACCAAGAGGCCAGAAATGTCCATTTCAGGCAACTCAGATAGACATGAAGAGATAGTGTGTAGTGCCGCAGATAAATGAATGTATTATTTACAGATTTGCATCTTAATGTTGTCAAAAAACATAGCAACTGGTAATTTACAGAGGCATTTGTCAAAAATATTTTCAAAATATTTGTGATTATGTACGGTAAAACATAATTTCCTTCATTTTGACATACACATCTCTTGCAGCATATCATACTGTAAATTCATAATTATACCAGCAGTTTGTGAAAACTAGTGGCTCCACATTGCATAAAGAAGATAAATAATTTGGAGGAAGTGGTCATGGGTGTTTTTTCGCGCTATAACATGTGGTGTCTGGGTGATACTGCAAGCACCATGGAGACCAAATGTGTCAGTCGTGCCCATGCGGCCAGTGAGCTCTTTGTGCATTGAGGGAGGCCCCGCCCTCCTCTGGGACATATTCAGGTCACCTATACAGTTATTCCTCACTGATCAATGCTGCAATAATCAAGCCCTCCCCGGGGTGATGGATGGGCCTGTAGCTGTTTCTGTTATTTCAGTGAACTTGGGATTGTATACATAGCCCACTGTCTCCTTTCAGACAAAAAAAAAAAAAAAATAGTAGATCTTAACTGACTCACTTTGACCACAGAGACAGAATAGTGACATGAGGCATCACTGAATCCCAGGGGAAGAAACCACTCCTGTTCATGCAGATTAGTTTTGGGAGAAATGAGCGCAGAACTGAGACCAAAACTATGACATTCTGTAATGTAACAAATATTCTTACAGCGGTAATAATAATAACAGAGAGGGTTTTTCATTTTCATTATTTACACCATTTATTATAGGTTTGTTTCAGATGTTCTCTGACAGTGGGATTTTTTTTTATTCTAACCAGATTGCACAAAGATTACACACGACTACAGAACATGCACAGGAAGAGACCACAGGAGTCTTAGAGTATTCTTATGACAATAAGGGTTTTTTTTTTTTCTTTTACTGTCATTGCTTCCTGGATGTGAAGGCAACATGAGCTGTGATTCATAACTTCAGCACTCTTTAGAAACAACAGTTAGCAATTACATGGCAGCCACAGGGGTGGAATGAGTACTAAAACTAAACAAGTATATTTTTACTGCAGCACAGGCCTTTATGTAGGTCTGTCCATGCCTGTCCAGTTCCCCTCTTTTCCATATGTTGAAACAATAATGCTTTTAATAACACGCCAACTCCTAAATGTGTTTCTGCATCCTTGTTCAGCAGAACTCCCTCTTTTGTGCTTCATTGTTAGACAGAGATCTCATGGAGGCAGTTTTTCACCAAACACATGTATTTGCCATATATGTCATATAAAGTTATTGGTTTTGAAAGCTGAACATGAAAATGTAACACCTCACCATTTTTTTGTCATGGTGAACATTATTTTAGTAAGTGCAGGTTAAATCCATGCTTTGTGTGTGTGTTAGATGTTGCTACAGCAGCCTATCCACAATGAGTTTGGCCAGGTCCAGCAGCCCCAGCAGCAGGGCCCCGGCAGGCCGGCCCAGCAGAGCCAATCAGGAGTGATCAGGCAGCTGTCAGGCCACCCCAAACCTCCGGTCTGTGGGGCCCACAGTTCATCTCCTCACCCTCTGATGAGGGAGCACAGCTCACCCTCACCCCAGGTAGCCCACCTCAGCCCAGTTCATTCTCTGTGGACGCCCTCTGAATCCATTAGCAAGTGAAATCCATAATATTGTCCATGTTTGACCCTGCTTTTCGTCATATGGGCTTGTGTTTTGATTGAAAATGGCTGGTGTTTGTTATTTCTTGTATGAGTGGTGCAGACATGTCTCTGATTAATGTGTGTGTTAATCACAGGTGCAGCAGAGGCTTGTACGGAGTGGGCAGATACAGTCAGTGAGTGTGCCGGTGCAGACCAACACCAGTTTGACCATGCCGCTCTACAGCAACCCCATGATGTTCTCCCAGACGAACACGAGGCCTCTGCAGGACGCAAACCAAAGACACGTAGACGAGTTCAGCCAAGATGGACAACTACGGTGAGAGCCCTGGAACAGGCAGTGTTTCTTAAAGACGGTCCACATGTGATCACGGTTTAGGCTGGTGAACTTTGTGTGGAGCTGCAGTTCTTAGTACAGTCACGGTCTGGTCTTTGAACCCAAATGATTCTAACATCATACACATCTATAGATTATAATGGAATATTTTTGACCAAGTTTGAATTTGTTGAAATAAATCTGATAATTTGAAATGATGGAACACGTACTTACCTCTTCATCTGATGTTGAAAAGACAGTGTCGGGTAATCTCACAGTCATTGTCATTGTCGTTGAAGAGTGAGCATCAAATGATATGTCGATATCCGAATAATCGTGGAGGTCAAGACTCACTCGAGAGGTACAATACGTTCAAATTTCAAATCAAAATAATGAAAAAAGCACATCCCTTTTTTTCATTCACAAGGTGCAACCTTAAATGATTTGACACAAATTTAAAATGGATCGTGTACTGATCAGGCTGAAGGAAAAATCCAATGAAACCCTTTTTTCTGTTTGATGAAAATCATTTTGCGAGCAGCTTTCAAACTCCCGAGGTACACAGAGTATATCATGTGTGTCGACGTCATGCTTTGAGTTTTCCTTTACGTTGGGGCTGTGCAATATGACCATATGTGTTTTGTGCGACGGTAGAAGTAAAGTAAAAAGGCAAGTAAATGGCCAAAGTAACTGACTGAAGTGTCACTCCATATGGTGCATTCAGGGCACTAATGCTGCCTGGGAAAAAAGTGCTGGCATCAGGAAGCATGTAACAGATCAGAAAGACTCCTTCTGTCATTACACTTTTTTACATATTTTAGATTTTGTTTACTGTTGAATGGAAAATTTACGTAAAGGTTCCAAATAAAAGAAGAAAAGTATTTGTCATGAATGTAATTCAAAATGTAATAAGAACTGGGCCTTTCCATGTGGTGATTTTATATAGACTATTCATTCATTCATTCATTCAAAATGTTCTGCATCGTGTTATGTGCCATTATCGGGATATGCGGTGACCTACATCGGGATATGAGATTTAGGTCATATGGCACAGCCCTACTTTGTGTTGTACAGTCTCATTCTCAGCTCCTCAAACAACAGAGATGTCCTTTTCTGCAGCATGCTTCTCAACCAGCCCATGCAGACCCTGGTTCCCAGTAACAGTGTAACCTCCCAGCCTTCCCAGTGCAACACGGGCATCCAGCAAACCAAGTGAGTGGCTTGCGATGGCATGGATTTGGCCTTCACACACACACACACACACACACACACAGATATATGCATTTTCTGATTTGTTCACCCCTGTGTAAAAAGGTTGAAACTGAACAACATTTAGAATTACATTTATCTCATACATACTTGATATATGGCCATGTGCTTCTTGTTTGGATGGTCAGATAAAAATTATTTGACTTTAAATACACACACACACACACACACACTTGTAAGCCTCATGACTAATTGTAAAAATGTCTGTTTTCACTTTGGAGCATGTGGGTGCAGTATCAATAAACAATAAAAATCAAATGTTTGGGCAACACTTGATTTTTGATACTTTATCTTACCACAAAGGTATCTAAAAATATGATTGGGAATTTTTTTTCCCCAGATTTACATCTAGTACTTTGTTCCCCAAATCGCAAGTTATGTATAAAGTTGAAGATGATATATATTATGTTTTTATGAATGACAATCTGTGGCACAGATACACCCGTGTGTGCATTGCTGTGCAGAGCTATCAGAACAGTGAAGTATGAAAGTTGGCTCTGTAAATGCAGCCCCTGTGTTTTGTTTGTTTCAGGCAGTGGGTGTCAGGTTTAAAAAAAAAAACAAAAAAAACAGAAGTTGTTCTTTGTGCGTCTGACCTGTTGCTCTGTGCCTTTTCTGCAGATACACCTTGGAGCAGCAGATGATCGCCCCCTCGTTCACCATGCAACAGGTCAACTGCAACGCCGTCCTCGTCCCCTCTCCGGTCTTCACCTCGCCGATCATGATCCCACACAACAGCTTCATGACACACCAGTCGCAGCCGGCCTACCACACGCAGCCCCAGGCCTCACAGCACTCCCTGCAGCTGCAGCAGCCCCAGCAGTTCTTTCAGGTGTGACGCCTCGCTAATGACACAGCTAATGAGTCACCGTGTTTCGAGCGGTCACTCCGAGTCGCCGCGGCATATTGCCCTCCTAACTTTACTCATTTGTGAGGGAGCGTTGTGTAATGCTGCTCAAATAAATAGTTTTTGACGCAGTTACCCGAGGCTTTATATTTAGTGTTGTATGGTAATTTCAGGCAGAACATTGGAATCTGAATCCTTTGTTACCACAGCAACCCACTCGCTGCATCCCCACAGCCAGCCAGGCTCTCGGCAGAGACTGTTGCTGTTTTCAGACGTCTTGAAAAGTCACAACCACACCAACGCTGCAATGCGCTTTAAAGTCGTCGGATATTAAAGTCATGTCGTTATTTTGTCCAAGCCTGCCGTGGTTTGTCTTCTTTTGCAGTGGTAGCACAACAAGGCAGAAAAATAAAAAGAAATGCTCAGTGTTTGCCTGGTGGATTGTATTGTTAGGTAGCTAGCTTCTTACAAAAACATCCTTGAAAATATATAATAGAATTGTTTTGAATTATTTTTGTGTGTATAAAAATTATAAAGGTCATAGAGACATAATGGAAATTAGTGCTGAAATATATGGTTAAATACTGCGATTGAGATATGATTCACAATTTTAGTGGGAGTGATCATTTTTGCATCTTCATTTTCACTGGCAAAAACCATTTAAAGTGATAATGATGTGATTTTTTTCCCCCCGGGGGGCTACACCAAACAAGCTTGATTTCTTATGTCTGGAGAAAACAATTTGTAGGTCAGAGCATCTCTGTAGCACCATGTTACTTTATTTATAATGGTATTTTGTCACATATTTTGCCTTTATCAAAACATTTCAGATCCTGTGGTTTGGATCCTGCACTGCACCAGATTGTGATTTTGATAATGTTTCACTTAGTTGTCCAGCCCTAATGGAATTACTGCTAGATTTCTTTATGCGACTCCAAAATGAAGTAAGTTGATTCAGCTGCACTGTCGGGACACGGGGTTTGCAGCTTGACTGTGCACAGTGAGTCAGCGCATGCCAGGCTGTGCCGGTATTGCCCTTCTGATTGTGCCAAGTGTTGGATAGCAGAACTGTGACGATTTCTCAGGAACTTGTTGAATTACCTTTTTATTAATCTCTGAGATATGTGTCATATTGATGCCGATATGTAGAAACTTGCTCCACTCTGCTCTATTCAGTCATGTTTTTTTCCTCTCTTTCATTCATTTTTTTCTCTGGAAATCTTGCCTCACCTTTCTTACAAGCCACTCTTAAAGCATCTGTGTCCCCCGGTGCATAGTTGTTGAGAGGGGGATTAAGTCAAGGATTAAGTGACCATTCACCAGGAATGTTCAATTAAAGGAATATTCCAGCGTTTTGGGCAAAATAGCCTTTCCAACTTACCCTGACTGAGACAAGAGGTTTGATACCATTTTCACCTCTGTACCTCCAGCGGTTTGGTTCCTATAGGTAGCATTTTGTGTTAGCTTAGCATAAAGACTTGAAGTCTATGGGAGTCATTAGCCTAGCTTCATCAAAGTCAGAAAAAATAAACCTCACAGCAACTCCAAAGCTGTCTTATTGACACAGTGTTTTTTATGCCAACAGATGCAGACTCAAGGACTTCTACACAGTGGATCTACTCCAGCATTCTTACACACCACTAACGTCCCGCAGCAAGGCACTGTGGGATACATCCAGCAGCAGCCACAGACACAGCAACTGTCGCAAGCACAACAGCAACAGCCGCAACAGCAACAAAGGCAATACCAACATTCCCAAAACCAGACTGGCAGTATTTCAGACTTCAGAAATATGCTCACTCGGTAGCCTTGCGGACTCTGTGAGAGAACACGCCGTCACTGTTCGTGTGACGCGATGCTGTAGCGTTTGCAAGAGACAAGAAGTCACGCTTGACATCAAACTCTGCAGCAAAAAAAACAACAAAACAAAACAAAAAAAAAATGCTTGAAAGAGTCAGATTGCTTGCGGTGACCCCACTTTTGATAAGAAGTCACTGACTGAGACAAAGCTGGTTTGTGCACCACTGGAGAGAGAGGAGCTCAAGCAGAGGCCGCACTGACGCCGCGAAGCGCCCGCGGAGACGGCCGGCCGCGTGGAAAACTGAAGGCTGTTTACTCGAGAGCCGGGCCTCCATCACGGCACCGCGTCACACTCGGCCGTCAAGCGAGCGGATTATCACACTTGCTAAGAAACGGCGCTTTCTGGTGTTGGAGGTTTTTCAACACACAAGGGTTTTCCCTCAAGAGGTACCATCCCCTGTTATCCCAAAAAATAAAGTAGCTTTTAGTCTATAAATGAAAGTTTCCCCATCAATATTGTGTTCATAGTGGGGTTCTTTTCCACGGCTATTACGTCCCACCATCATCACTGAAAACAGTCCATCTCATAAAGGGATTTGTGTAACTGGGGACTCGACATCAATGTCCATTTTAAATTGGCAGGAATCAGATGTTACTTCGATTTTTCCCCCTAAAACCAGCAAATTTACCTGCAGGTTATCACTTTGCGACGGAGGTCACTGGAGAGGGGCTTGAATATTACATGAGCAAGGCTGAAATAAACATCATATCCATCATCTAACAAACAAACAAAAAAAATGTCAAGAATTTACACTGGGAAGCTGGGGAGATATTCTCTAATTAGAAACGTATATCTAGATTTTTAAAGCCTCAATCTGGAGCTGAAGACGGGGTGCCATGACTATCCTATCGCCTCTCATCGAGAACGGAGCTCTGAAGCCGACGTGCTGTTGATGAGCTCTGCGGCAGGAGTCCTGAAGTGAGATTTAGATTACCAGACGGGGTAAATAAAACGTGCCTTTAACAACCATGGTACTTTCATGGTGTGGTTGGATGGTTTTGTCTGATTACGGCTTTAAAAATCCAGCTCAGGTCCATTTGAAATATAAAGGTATATTTTCATAGGTCATAAGTTATTATTTTACACATCAGATTTGAACAAAAGACATCTAGATTTGTATCGGATATATTTGTCACTTTCGGATGCTTTTTTGCAACCTTTTCATTTCCAATCAGAAGATCTTTAAAAAAAAAAATTTACTCTTCATTTCTGTTATAATGATATTTAATAAGAATCATTTACCTATTTACTAAAATCTTTATAAAAAATAATTTCATCATGTTTATTTATGAACCATATATTTCAAATAAACTTACGGGAGTTGAGTGATTTTCGAACCAACATAGTGACAGGCGTTGAAAGATCCACGCTCTGGTCTTGATGCCTTAACCCTCCTAATGTGTGTTCATGGTAGAACGCAAACTGGTTTCACAACGAAAGCACGTGCACAATCTTTTGGCCACCTCTTAAAACACACACACACACACACGCACACACACAGACCCATAATATAACTGTTCTGCCATAAAGTTTACTTCTCTGATGTTTGGCATTGAGCTCATAGTGGTGCTGTTGTACTGGACTGCATTTTATTGAGACGCATTTCCACTATTCTGTCCCCCTGTATATTATGTATATTATGTATATTAAATAGGGAGGACAAAAAAAGTGAAAGACCTCTGAATATAATGTAGTCCAGTACAAAACCTCTGCAAACTACAACCTCAGTAATAAACATTAAATTACACATTCTCCACAAAGTCAACAAAAACTGAACATGATAAACTTTGTTAAAAGGTAGAATTTATGGCAGAGCTGTTGCATTGAACTGCATTAGACTGTACAGGTGGACCTGACACAGTGGCCACTGAGTCTATATAGATGTTTATCACCCACAGGAGTCGGTGATTGGTTGAGAGTGAGAGTTGCTCATTATATTTTTCCACTCCCGCATTGCAACAAACTGCTAGAAGAATACCGAAATGATATGGCCTTACTGCTTTTACCTAGATTTATGTCGGCTTTCATCGTCATTCTTTGTTTTTGCATGCAAATCGGTCCAGCCAGCAGCACAGGGTAGTAATAAGCTGCTGTCTCTTTACCCATTATCCGTTTTAAACACAGGAAACTTCAAAGTGAATAAACAGGACAGGCATTGTTGTTAATCCTCTGAGGTCAAATAACATGCTGAGCAAAATGAAGAGCGTAAGCGTGATACGCAGAAGGATGGGCACGCTACAAATAACAAAAGAGTCACACTCTGTTCCGCATTTAGGTGACAAATTCAGGCAGGAGCTCAGGCTCAAAGAGGGGGGCGACAGCTGAGGTGGGCAAACAAATCAACAAATCTTTGTCAAACGAGGGAGGAGTGAATGAAACGCTGCGTCCTACCATGAACATCCTCTCACAAACAAAACCTAACAGTTGCCAACAGCGTCACTTGTAGATTATTGTTGAATTCACCCAAACACCTGCAGTAACCTCCACTGCATTACTTTATATGTCACGTGAGCTAACTGCTGCAGTGATTAGAAAACAATTCAAAGATTTAAACATTTATTAACCACGGTTCGTTCAAACAGCTGAAATGTTCTCAGGTTATTTGTAGAAGCTGTCCTCTCAGTATTTCAGTAGGTTAAGAAAAAACTTCTTTCCACAACGTGCTGGTTGCAGTTTCCTGTTTTTGTGACAATTATTAATCTTTTCAGTTCATCAGATGTTTGCAGAGAGAGGCTGTTGTATGTTTTCGTTTATTTGCGGGAACCTTACTGCAACATGTGCAACTGCTTCTCAGCTCGTACATCTGCACTCCTGACTGAGGTCAATCCCACGCTGAGCAGGGAGTTTCGGCAGAGTTGAATCTGTTTATTGACCACCAATTGCTTTTATTGCACCTGATTTGGCCAAGTGCTTTTCCTAATGCATGGCTGCAGCAGTCTCAGAAGACAGTCGTGCAATAGTTTAGAGTGAAAAAAAAAAAGTAAAAATAAAAACTTAATGAGGTTTGGAGTGCAGTTGTACAGTCTAATTAGCAGTTGAACAGCTTGCATTGGTTATGATGTCTGACACCTGATTTATAGGGAATAATTTCTATGAAGAAACTAACACTTTACACACCAGAGACAAATTACTCTCTTTTGAAAATGACAATCAGACAGACCACTCGCATCAATATGCACATAATCAACTGAGTCATAAATTACACAACCATATAAACTATATAACCTCCTGTGTCCAAATAGCTCGGTAGAAGAAAAAAAAGTACATTACATAAAAAAATAAATGAATAAATAAAGCATGACAGTGTGGTCTAATGCTTTGGCCACCTCGACACGTGACAGTTTTGGTACCGCTTGGTCTGTCGAAGTCACTCTCAAGACTGGTGCTGTTTATCCTGGTTAAAGACTCGCTCAAACCGTTTCCGACATCTCTCAGCATGCAAGTCCAGTGCCGTTTTACACTTTACTATGTGCAATGTCAATTTGAAAAAGAATGTTAATTTATACTGTTTAAATGTTTCCGAACAGATGTACTCTGTATATAGAGGTGTATAATAAGCCATTGTACCATGTAAATTATATGGAAATATTTTTTTATGAAAATATCTTAACATTCCTTCAACCACAAATATCAGCAGTATCTTTTCCGAGGTACGAGTCATGTCCACTGAGGAGTCTGTGTGACCGACTGTGGCTCTGTAGGTAGGCGACCTGGTGGGAATGTGATGCTGAGTGCTACACCTCAAACTGATTTTATAAAAAAAAATAAATAAATGACCATGGTGGATCAAATAGAAATGTTTCGCCTCCTGGCCAGCCGCATATTAAAGTCTATTCTCGGTGGTATATTGTTTCATAAATACATAGCACTTCACTTTGCAGTAGCACTTGTGATAGCACTTAACTTTGTGATCTTTCCCTGAAGTCTTTTGAGACAAATCAAACTCCAAATATATATTTTTTTCGTGCAAAAAATACAGATAGCTGCCAAAATGAAGGAAAATAAGTAATAATAATAAGAAATTTTTTTCCCCCTGGTCTACTTATGCTTGTAGAGGAAAAGGTAAACGCCAGCAGGAGTGATTTTTGAGTGATTCCCCTCTGGTTCCTGTCCTGTGCAAAATCCCCAAAACGTCACAGTGACATTTATTAATGAGATAAAATATGTAACATGTTCTGTCTCATGTATGTGATTTTTATCGTGGCTGAATATTTCCTTCATTTTGGCCTTAAAGTTAAAATCTTCAAAAGGTAATTTGACCAACTTGTTCTTCTGCAGATCATTTTCCAGTTTTTATGAGAAAATAAAGACAGGAAAATGCAATGCTGAATTGTCTGGAGTGGTTGAAAGATAAACTGAGACAATCATGTTCCCTAGTCTGTATTTTCATTTTCCCATGAATGATTGCTGGAAAGTCAGTAAAAAGTCCATGAAAAGTGATTTCTACCAGATCAACATGCAGTGCATCTCAACTCTTGCACAATATCAGGTCACAAACAGTGGAATTTCCCCTTGAGGTTGGTTTTATCTACATGCATTATTTCAAGATTTTTTTATTATTTTTTTTGCAGTCCATGCCTGTGTGCAAAACACCGTATCTGTTCTTTGCCTTGTGAAGCCGGTTGAAGAAAAGGCCTGCTAATGAACCTCAGCAGTGAGTGAATCATGCCAGGATAGTTGACGAGTTCTGCTCCAGATGTGGGTTCAGCCCCTGGATTAATAATTTGCTGTAGACAAATCAGCCGTTCTCCACCAGATGTTTGAACCACTGCGTGTTAGGTGTGCATCGCCTCAGCTGCCCAGATATTCACTGACGTGTGTTTGTTTCTTGTAAATTCTGCAGTAGCTCAAACGGTACTGTTCTCCTCAGTAGTTGAGTTAAAAATGTTCTCCCAAGCAGTTCAGTCGCTGCACTTTTTTGTTTCCCAATGCTTTTTTTTTCTTCATGGATTTCTCCATTAAGTGTCAATCTTTTTTTTTTTTTTTTTTGAAGGTGTGTGATTTTAATCACATTGTAATTGCTACTTTTATGATCTGTAAAATAGCGACTGCCAACTTTTGTATGAGAGTGGGCAGTCAAATCGATGCTTTTCTGTATAAAATTTGCCAGGGGATGAACAAAACAAACCTGGCGGGAAAAAAAAACAAAAACAAAAACAGCCATTTCTGCAGTTTCAGTGCAGAAACATTGAATATATTGTATAATAGAATGTAAAAAAAAAAAGTTTAGAATATATAGTTGTTTATTTTGTATGTCTAATAGATTGCATATATATGTTACATGATTTTAAAATTCAAAGTAATTTTGTAACAGATAATGAAGTGTCTTACTAGAGGAGGTGAGGCTTTCTTTTGCGTTCAAGTTGGTGTTGCACAGTCACTTGTATGGCTTGTTCTCTTTTCTGTATTTACCATCAAAATAAGCTTTAAATATTGTTAATATTGTTTGAAAAGAAATTAATAAATACGTTTACATTCTAAAATATCTTGGATATTAATTATATAATGTTATATTGAATTATTTATAAATCAACCTGGATATTGTGAAATATTTGAAAATAAATATTTTTAAACATATGAATTGCCGCTCTGAGAGAACTGTTTATTTAGACGATTAATTCATTCATTTATGTTCTCGCCTTTATTTTTTTTTACCGTTTTTATCAGAACCACGGAGCAAACAACTCGTTCACATCGGAAAGCTGTGGATTCATCACTGCCTCATTATCTGACATAAAGAAACAAAATTACATTTAGCTGCACTTAGATAAAAAGTTTTATAAGACTTTTCCAAGAGCCAATAAATACAATTGAATAAAATATATTGAAGCTGTTCAAGTCAGCAGAAACTTAACTTTCCTCTGTAAATATGGTTTAGGTATTTAAGAGCATTTAACTGGGAGAAGGAAACAGATTTCTGTCAGCTGTGATGAATCAGAGTCCAAATGCTCAAACTTGTCTCGCTAAGATTTTGCAAATAAACTGTCCATCCAAAAATTGTTTTATTCTTCAAACCCCCCGACAACATAATACTCTGATATTACGGGAAAACTGAACTTTTCCGTGGTTTGAAGTTTGATGATGTCATAATGTTCCAGCTCAGGATGTGGCAGCGCTCCGTCACCGTGGCAACAGCAGAGGGAAACACGTACCATCCAGTCACACCTCTCTGATTTTCCTCCGATTTTTACTGAAGTAACCCGTGACTCATTTGGTGGGGGCCATCCAAAACAACCTTTTCCTCAAAATGTTGAGTCGTTCCTCGCATGAGAAATTTCCAATGTGTGCAGAAGGGCTTCAAAAGTTTGGGAATATTCAGAGGTAGAAACTCTCCATGTGGGAAACTTCATATATGGGGAAATAATTAAAATTGTTGAGGATATTTGCGTAAAGGCTGTATTAACATGTCATCCACAGACATAAAAATAAACCTTTTGCCTTCTCATAAGCAGACCAAAACACAAACCCTTCTAATAGAATAAAAAAAAAGACAATTTAGTTATGCATTTGACTTTAATGAAATGAGTTTTCCCTGCCTTGCCTGAAGCAAGGCAGTCAATGCTACAGGTGTCTTCTTGGATCTTCTATCATCTGAGGCTCACACAGCAAAATTACTTTAAAAAAAAATATTATAATAAACTCAACATTATTCTTGATATGTACATAAGGAATTGTTAATATTTCAAAGTTTTAAAAATCCATAAAATATAAACTTCTCTTGCCTAGAAAAATAATTAACTGTAAATGTGACATTTAATTTACACAAAAAAGATAAAAATCTGAGATACTACTAACGCAAAACCAGCTTTGGTCAAGTAAACCTGTATTTCACTTCCTTATAAAAGGTTTTATTAGTGAGTTTCTGTGACTATACAGAATTACAATATACTAGATGCTGTACATGAGGATTGTTTATTCTTGGGGATATTTTCTGTTAATGCCTGTAACATCTACGCCAAAGACAAATCTGTCACTCTGTAGACCTTATGGATCACGACTTCCACATCATCTCCACTCAGGTGGCAGAGGTCCAGGACGCACACAAGGTGAGTGTCTTCCAGCTCCTTGACATTCGCCAAGATTTCCTCTGCAAGAAAACAACAACAACAACAAAACAACAGTGTTAAGCCAGTGTAGTGTTGTAGGCAGTTAAGACCAACCAGTTTGTGTGGCTGATTATGCAACAAAGCTTGAATGAAGTCGCACTCTCTGGCAGACAGACAGTTTGCTGCTGTTGTTCAGCAGGAAACGATTCCCTACTAAACCCAACAAAACCCTGGGCTCTGTGGGTTATGCCTGGCATCTGTGTCCGTGCTTTTGGAGGGAATTTTTCACGTGCAAACTTTTGACGGTTTGAGCTCCACAAACGAATGGCCATCCACCCGCACTGTGTTTGGTTGAAAAGAAGAAGAAAGAGAAGAAGAAGAAGAGTACTAATACCAACACACTTTACTTCTATAGCACTTCTCAAAGCCAAAGATGCTTCACAAAATACAGGACTATAAAATATAGGTGCTATGATAAAAGAAATTAAAAATTTACAAGAACATCATACAGAGAAAAAGCTATAAAAACAGGGATTTCAAGAAGCATTTAAACTCAAGCTAAAAAAATGTGTATATATAAAATATAAACAAACAGAAAATATGAATATAAAGTTTAAAAAAAAGTATAAATCTAAGAATGTCTAAATATAGAAATACAATAAAAAGAAATACAAAATAAAAGAACACTGAAACATTGGTGTGAAGGGAGACAGGGAAGACGGTAGCACCAATTCAACTACAGTGGATATAAAAAGTCTACACACCCCTCTTAAAATGCCAGGTTTTTGTCATGTAAAAAAATGAGACCAAGATAAATCATTTCAGAATTTTTTCCACCTTTAATGTGACCTATAACCTGTACAACTCAGTTGAAAAACTAAATGAAATCTTTTACAGGGAGGAAATAAAAATAAAAAACTGAAATAATGTGGTTGCACAAGTGTGCACACCCTCTTATAACTGGGAATGTGGCTGTGCACAAAATAAACCAATCACATTCAAACTCATATTAAATAGGAGTCAGTACACACCTGCCATCATTTAAAGTGCCTCTGATTAACCCCAAATAAAGTTCAGCTGTTCTAGTAGGCTTTTTCCTTACATTTTCTC
>OMLB01055454.1:0-34788 GCA_900302555.1 Myripristis jacobus
TATTTTATATTCTAGTTTCTTCAAAATAGCCACCCTTTGCTCTGATTACTGCTTTGCACACTCTTGGCATTCTCTCGATGAGCTTCAAGAGGGAGTCACCTGAAATGGTTTTCACTTCACAGGTGTGCCTTAGAATATTACCAGCTACATTTCTTTGTTTTCATTTAGACAATGCATGAAGACGACCAACATTTGCTGATATCAAAAGAGAATAAAGACTTTACAGACTTTGTTTACAGACTTTAACCTAGCTCGAGGAAGGGTGCCGCATATTGTTTTTTTCTTTTTTCCCGGTATTTCAAAAGTGCAGGTAAAATTGTCTTTGACAGAAATACGAGTGAATTTCACTAATTATGACTCAGAGAGGGAACTGCATCAGCCTCTGTAAGTGCAGTGTTTTTTTGTTTTTTTTTGGATGAAGCGCTCTGGTGAAACCCATGTTTTTCCGTGTTCTCATTGGCCATGAGGACAGGGAAAAACAAGAAAAGCATGATTCACTGTATTGCACAATGATAGTGTGTCCTTCAAGAACCTTGTTTTTTTTTTGCTGAACTTTGTGTTTGTGATTCATGTATACCTTCTAAATAAATCCTTGTTTATGCCAGGTGTACTATATTATTCTAACTGAGAGTCTTCAGATCCTATGTCCTTTTGTCAAAATGACACATTAATGTTAAACATGACACTCTTCCCACTGTGCTATTCTCTCCACGGCTGCTCCTTGATCCCATAACTGATTCAATCCAATGAAAGACTCCTTTAGTTAGTACAAAGCTGGTATATTCACTAGGCTGCTGCCAGAGAGATGAGCTAGTCTATAACCAAAAGACTAAATATGTGCACATGGGGATAATAAACTTTCATTCACAACACATGAACAACTCTTTCTCGCTCCATTATGAACCATGACTAACGATGCCTCATCAGGATTTCTAACAGCTACAAGGACATGGATTTTTTTTTTCTAAAAATGTGCCCTTGCATTGAAAAGGTGCTTTCATTTGCTGCAGATAGTCAATTCATGGCACATGAATACAACAGTGGATTTGATCAAAGTGGCCAGCTGAGGTAAATTGGAAATCATAGCAAACATTCTCATCAGGCACTTTGTGACGTTTTGTCAGGACGTCACAAAGTGCTGAGCCCCGGCCCTCCATGGTCATTATAAAGGCAGATGCTGGGTCAAGAGAGAGGCTCAGTGTTCACAGGGGCTTCCAAGGGGACCGAGGTGGGAGCGCACAGGAGAGGAAGTTTATCTGGGTCAGCTGAACACCATGGGAAGCTGGCGCGTCTACCTTTTCCATGCACTAATGTTTGCTGCTGGACTCTTTAACAGCTATGGTCTCATCCAAACAGAGGAACTCAAAACAAAATATTTAACTTATTTTACTTCGCCGGACGACGGCAATGAAAAGCAACTGGTAAGTTCATGCCAAGTTTGGTCTAGAAGTTATGTTCAATGAGACAAATAAGGAGGATGTCAGTTTAATTAATAATGCAAATAAATAAATAAATAAATAAAATAAAATAAAAATCTAGTCAGATTTGAACAATGCCTCTCTATTAATAATTTTTCTATATCATCAGTGATGTGTAGAAAGTGCAAATTTTCTGATGGTGATTTTGTTTATATAATAAATATATAAATAAATAATGTAATATTCCCAGATTAGTAGTCTGCTAATTATAATCTGATACTCTGGTGGTTATATTTAGATAATACAGAGGTTTTAATATTTACAGATCAGTGATTTACATAGAGTTTTGGAGAAACTGAAGAATGACCGATTTCCAGCCCTGGGGAAAAAGCATAGTTATCTGCCTATGGTATGTGATGCAGCAACTCAATCTGAAATTGACTAAACAGCTACATATAACCAGTTAACCTCACTGGGTTAACAATATCCTTCAAGACATACACGGCAGTTTGTGTTTAGTATCAGTTGTAGTAAAGTGTCTGCTGTAAAAATGCATGTCTGGAAGCAATAACAGACTATAATGTGGTTGTGTATCCCCGCAGTGTGACCCAGGAGACCAGTGTGCACTGAGGAAAGGCTCCAGGATCGGGAAACTGTGTGACTGCTCCTTGCCAAGAACATGCAACTCTTTCCTGCACCGGTGTTTATGATGCTGTCTCTACTCGTGTTTACTAAGGGAAAAAAAAAAATCAGTGTAAAACAGTGAGAAATGTTATTTTTTTTTAAGCTGATGACCACGTGTAATAAAACGCATTTTGATTTTAGTGCTGTACACTACACAACTCAATGTGTTTTGACCTATTTCTCAGGAGTCTCAGTGCTGTGTGAGGGTGTGTGTGTTTGTGTCGCCTGACCTGTACACTAGGTGCTTGCTTGGTCCACAGAGAGAGCTTCTTGTCTTTGGGCGTGGCGATAAACATGACAGGCAGGGACTCCCTGCTGGCCATGAAGTCGTTCTTGATCTCTGTGTAGTCGGCGGCTACACGTGACAGAAAGGAAGCAGAGTGACAACAATCAGACTTGGCGTTGAAACCGCCGTACATAGGAGCAGGATGTTACGGCATTTCAGTAGTGTGTAGGGGGGGGTGCACGTTTGTTTGTGTGACACAGAAAGCAAATGTGTATGTGTGAGAGCGTATACTTGCCTGTGAGCTGGTTGTTGAGGTTGACTACCAGGGGGTTGTTCCTCCAGTCAAAGGAAGAGAGCAGATGCAGGAAGCGCAGGAAGCCCACCTGAGGAGAACTGACGAGGACAGAGAACGAGAGCACTGATAAAAACTCCTTCACATGACCTACTGAGGGAACAAAGCAAGGTGAAAGAACTTCAAATCAGCTGACGGGACAGACGGAGTAGACAGATTACTAGAAAGTGGGGCTGATGGATAGTTACCCGGGAGGATTGAAGGGTGCAGGCTGCAGGAAGAGCGACGCCACCAGCAGGTCTGCTGTGTCCTCTGTGATGTCTTCGCTAAAGAGCTGGGCCCCCAGCCAACGTTTGGCTAGGCGACACACTGCCCCGAAACACGGGTGCTGCTGCTGGAGCCTGTCCAGCGGGACACAGAGATGAAACACAGGAAAGAAGACCAAAAAGAAGTGGTAAGAAAACAAATAAAATAAGATGGTGGGTGTAAGGGAAATTAGGACAGAAGGCTGACAAGATGACAGCAAAAGCATCACAAGTACAAAACAGTACAAAATGCAGTTAATGGAAATAATACTGATAGGAAGCATAGGCAATGAAAAAAAAACCTATAAAATTTAAATATTGTAATTTTATGGCCCACTATCCAGAGATTAAATCATTACTAGCTCAAAAGTAATAACCACCACATCAAAAACAAGTAAACATGTTGTCCCCCACCAATGACGCACGAAAAGTTAATCAGGTCATCTGTGGCTCATGACACACCTGGTAAAAGTTTTAAGACAATGTGTGAATCTGTTCAGACGTTATTAGCCTTTTTGTAATGCACCATGCCCACTATCACACCCCCTTTTGGACAAGGGGTGCAAAAAGTTCGTTAGCTCTGCCTTGGCACATGAGCAACCTTCCCACCAAAGCTAGTGGAAGTCTGAGCATCCACTTGGAAGCTGTGCCACTGCTGCACCAACAGGCGAACAGACGCACACCGATTCATCAAGTGATTTCATCAAGCGGGGCACAATCAACACACACCAACAACAGGGTTCTCACAGAGCCCTGATGTAAAATTCCACCACTTTGCCATTACTTTTCATAACTCAGTCAGAATATTTCTATGGCCTAAAATTAGCGTTGCCCTCTGGCTTGTCGGTCTTGTTTTTCAGCTCTGAAGAGTTTCGAATGGATCAACAGGCTGGCCTCTGCTACAGCTGGACTGGCTGTGGAGGAGAAACAGCCGAAACCCCACAATCTAATGCAACAAATGTGTGAAACAAGTTGTGGAACACATTCTGGGACAGGACTGCGCACTGACCCATGTGTGAGATTTCCTGATTTCCCCTGACATGTTTTTTTTTTTTTCAAACTGCTTCACCATCCCTATCTGGAATGCACCTCAAAATTCAAGGATATTCAAGGATAGTCTCTCACAGACATGCACACGTATAATTGTGTGTTGCTGTGTTAACCTCACCCGTGCAGTGTGCTGGTCAGTAGAGGTCTGTGTACGGTGGCCATCTCTAGAGCCTGAGCGTCCTCGTTGTCCCTGACAACCAGCAGCCCCTCAGCATTCACGCTCTCCCTCAGCACCTGCGGCTCACGGTGGTACGCTACCTGGATGCGGAACGCCAACCCATCCTGGACACACACACGCACACACACACACAGACAAATCAACATTAATAATAAAATCTCAAATTAACTGGGAAAAAACCCCAAAACAATAATGTGCCATGAACTTGCATTGACATGTTAAAAAAACAGACACAGACACACAGACACAGATACAGACACACAGACACAGATACAGACACACACACACAGACACACACACACACACACACACACAAATCTACCTTCCAGACATCCAGGTGTGAGGGGCAGGGCTTGCAGGCGTAGCGGTGCTGCTTGCTGAGCAGTTCTCCCAGGCTGATGTGGAAGGCAGCTCTGATGTGGCGGATGGCGAGGTGGTCGTGAGGCCACTTCCCGCTGCCCTCCATGTGACAGATCACTGCAACGGGACAGTTCATCGTACATGTTGGTACACAGCATGAGAGTTCATGAGGGTTACTGTCTTTGGCTAAGTGGCTGTAATTTCCTCCTTGGAAGAAATCTGATCTAGAGTACATGGACACAATCAAATATTACAGTGTCTTTGAATGAATACTTTGATATCAATATTGTGATGATAACTTGAAGGATGACTATTGGTGCTTTCACACACTAAAGACTGTTCATAATTAATAATATGGCTATGGTGACCAAGCAGATAGAGGCTAATAATAGAGCCACTGGAACAGTCTAGTAAAACTGCACTAAAGTCATCAGATACAATTTTCTGTCAGTCTTTAAAACCAAAAAAAGACAACAATCATGCCAAGTCAGGAAATAACAATATCCAGAGTCGCAGGTAATAGTTTTATATCACAATATCAGTATTCTATCAACATATAGCTCAGATCTAGAAGACATGCATTTGAGTCCTCTCTGTTATGCTTACATGAGCCAGAGGTAACCATATAACGAGGCAAAATTATGGCGAGATAGTGAAAATGGCCTCAAAATGGGATTTACCAATGAATACTGCTGCTAAATACCTGCTAAGTCACTCCCCACTTACCTGGAATAGGGGCACACTGAGTTATTTGCATATAAAATGTATGACAAAATGTCGTCAGTGTGTCTGTGTGAAAATATGCTGTGGGCTATCAAGTTTAAGGACTCTAGAATAAGCAGCTGTCATGGCTAAACTATTGGGTATTCGTGAGAGTGGACTGAGTGTTAAGGTAAAACGTATTAACACATATTTACACAATATGCAATTCTCTGCTGTCTTTGCTCTCTGACTTTGGCTATGGTTACAACCTTGCTTTTAGCTACAGACATTTACACAACCTCCTCATGTGAATCTAGGAATATTATTTTTGTTTTGCTATATGAGGTATGGGGCATAACTTTTCATTTTATGGGCTATCACTATAGGCTCACTGCAGCACACAATTCCGCTTTCATGTGAGAGCGCAGATAGCCTGATTTGCAAAGCTGGGATTCACCTACCAAGCTGATAACTACTGCTGTAATACCAGTTAAACCATACTGTAGGTATGCATGTTATGTTTTGTCAGTGCAGCTAAAGCAAAGACAGCCTGGCAATGTTAAGCTTCCTTCTTAGTACAAACCTCTGGAGCGCTTTTGTTAGTTCTAGCTGAAGGAAGGAAAAAAGTTGAGGTAAATTTCTGTAGAGGTTAATATTACTCTATGAAGCAGGAATCAGAAATAAACAACTGCATTATTACTTCTAGTTAAAAACATAGTCACAACATTGCAGCTGCAGAAAAGAATGAGATTTATGGCTGAGGCAAGAATCAAAGAGATGCAAAAGTCACTATCAGATGAAATAAATGCATAAATTCCTTTCCCCACAGCAGAAGAGATTAGAAATTACTTAATTTCATTTATTTTCCACTAGCAGAAACAAGACTGAAAAACTCTGCTTAACTGGTGAGTCCATAGAGGAAAGCAAACATGCAGTCGCAGCTTAACCGGCAGAAAACTGAGATGCTCACCTGTGACTGGGGTGATGTAGGCAGGGCAGGGTTTGCCTTCCTTTGGCACGAGTGATCGGGAAATCTTTTCTCTGTCGAAGAATGAGTAGTCCAGCTTCAGCGGCACAGGAGGAAAGACCTGCACAGGGGAAAGTTGGACAAGTGGGAAAGTGTCATGACAGTGAAATTATAGTGTAATAATATAGATGCTGTATAGCAATCATCAACACAATTATAGCATAGCACAGTGGTTCTCAGATGGGGCTATGTGCATCACTAAGGGTTTGTTGGAGTACTGCAGGGGGTATATGAGATTTTTTTTAATGATACTTTAAAAAACATCAGTTATGCATAATTCCTAGAATAATTAGCTATGGCTATTATAAGTTCAATAAATTATATGTTAAATAAAAAATGTACACGGAAGTTTGATAAACCACATTTTATATTTAGTGTTGCCTCCAGGTTTCGCGAAGGTGTCAAATGTGCGTGTCTGGTTTGAATCTACTGCTGTGGTAGGCGAGCGAGGACGTTTGCTCACTATGACTGGGAAGCCAGGCAAAAATCAAGAAAAATGGATTTGCAGTTGAAACATAGAAGCGACACAAAGTGAAAACAAGCAGAAAAAAAGTGAAAAAGAAGCAAAAACAGAGCTGACAAAATCTTATCGGTATCAGATTGTTGTCTCAGACACTGTATATTACCTCTTTGTATGGGCTTTTCTTTCTGCCATTTTTTGCACTGCTCGGGAATTTGAAAAGAAATTTGGCTGAAAAAATATTTCTGAAGGGGTACACTACTGAAAAAAACCTTGAGAACCTCTGCAAAGTATTACTACTACTGCCACTACATTCAGTTATTTTCTTTAACCACTTTTCTATAATCAGCCAATCACATCTGTATGGGCTATTTAGAATCTCCAGTTCACTTTGTGTCCTCTGTGTATTTGAAATTTTGGAGGAAACCCATGTGAAAACAGGAAGAACATACAAACTCCATGCAGAAAGAAAACAACAACAACAACAACAAAAACAGGTCCTTCTTACTGTGAGGTGACAGCAAGCACCAGTCCTAACTGACTGAACTGTGCTGTTAATAAACTGATGACTATAAAAGCTGTGTGGTAGGAACAGAGGCTTTACCTGTGTGTATCTGAGTGCAGGGTGGGCTCCCTGCACTGAGGTGATGGACAGAGGCAGACCCTCCAGCCTCCACAGCTTCCTGCTCAGGTCATCATAAGACTGAACCACCTTCAGACTCTGCTCCTCCCCGGTGCTGGGCACCTGAGGGCCACAGTGCACACAAAACACATGTATACACTTGATTTTTACACAAGGGGCCATTTCTCACATGGCGGTGAAACACGACGCTCACACCCCCTTTTGGTCAACACCGGCAACTAGCACATATTTAACATTACCTCACGTCCCACTTTGATAACGTCATCCACCATCGCCCCGACGTATCGCAGGGATGATTCGGGTATGTTTGCATGCCTGGTAGGAGAGATAACACAAAATGTTGACAACGTGAGGTTTTAAACACATGAGTGTATTTGAGTAAGCCGCCGTCTGTCGCGGTGACACGGTTGTGCTTATTGTGCGCACTGCTCTCTGCTACCATTAGGTTAGCTCGCTGGGGATTAAAAAAAAAAACACTAAAAATACAAATAAACAAAAACAACGGGACAGAAAACATGAAGCGTGACAGGAGACGGAGCTTCGTGTGGAATTGTTTTGAACGAATGGGCGACTTTGTTCGCTGCATGAAATGTGAAGCTAGGTTAAAATACTGCGACGGCGGCACCACCTCGATGCAAAATCACATAGCCCGGTTCCACCCGTCTACCACACCGCCGGAAAGAAAACCAAAGCCCCCCGATGAGAAACCGACAGGCCTGGATGAGAAGCCGACGCCCCCCGCTGCTCTGTTTAGCCTGGAGGAAAGCGTGGTTCACCCCGAAGCCCCAGACAGCCCGCAGGTAACACTGCCTTCCACCACCGCCGAGCCTGTCGACCATGTGGAGAAAAAGCGAGCACGGCGCAGCTCGGCCTGGGACTTTTTCGTCCGGGTGGACAACGAGGCTCACTGCAGACTGTGTGACACGAAGCTGAAATACATGAGCAGCACCACAAACATGATATACCACATAAGAAGCAAGCATCTCAACGCCAACGCCACGCCGTTTGACGACAAACCCCAACCCGACGAGATATCGCATTCAGAGGTGACCAGGTTAATCTGCAGGATGATCGTGAGGGACCTGTTTCCCTTCGGCGTGGTGGATGGCGACGGGTTTCGGGAGCTGCTGGGCTACACTGTGCGGGGTTATAAAATGCCGTCGGTGGCCGATGTAGCACGCCACGTTGAGGCCCAGTTTCAAGAGGCGACAGAGGAGCTGAGAGCGCGGCTGGGCGCAGTGGAGATGGTGGCTCTGACCACTGACTGCTGGACGGCCTCCCCCGCCGAGAGATACCTCACCGTCTCCTGCTCCTTCATTGCTGAAGGCTGGCAGGGGAGGTCGGCTGTACTGCAGACTCACAGGATAAACGACAACCCTGCCACAGACCACCTCACAGACACACTCCTGAGCACAGTGGAGACGTGGGGAATCTCAGGGAAAGTTATTGCCTGCGTTCACAGCAACACCCTGAACATCCTGCCCGGTCACGCCTGTGCCCGTGTCACCTGGGACTCCGTTCTCTGCTTTGCCAGCACCTTGCAGCTGGCCGTCAGTGATGGGCTGAGCGACGATCTGCTCGGCGTTGTGGTTGCTGCTGCCAAACTAGTCAAACACTTCAACCAGAATTCACTGGCGAGCGCGGCCCTGGAGCTCAAGCAAGCCCAGATGAGACTGCCGCAGCACAAACTGATCCGGTCCAGCAAAGCCAGATGGGAATCGATCTGTGACATGTTTGAACGGCTCGTCGAACAGCGTTGGGCGATCAAAGCTGTGCTGTCTGACCGCATGGTCACCAGCCGACAGGAGGCCCAGACCCTTGAGATTGAAGATGATTACTGGCAAATAATTGAAAACTTCACGCCTGTGCTGGCAACTCTGAAATGGGCAACAACAGTCATGTCTGCTGAAGCGGACGTGCCCATCTCAAACATCTACCCTATCACCTTCAGCCTTCTTCAGACTCATCTTGTGGCAAAAGAGCATGATGTTGAACAGGTATCAGAGTTCAAGTTCAAAGTCCGGGAGTCACTGCGTAAACGCATGGAGGTAGGCATAAATTAAGGTTGAGATTTAAAAATGTTTGGATATATTAGTAGAGTACTTGTCAATGAGCAAGAGGATCCATGCATATGGACTCATGCAGACATCACTGCATCTTACCTACAGACTTAAAACTTAACATTGCTGTCATTTCCTTTACTGTTCACAGGTTGACTCACCTGACCTGGCATCCAAACCAGCACTGATTGCCTCTATGCTGGACCCTCGTCACAAACACCTCAGCTTCCTGACGCCAACAGGAAGACTGGCTGCAAAAGTGAAACTGCACGAAATGGTCTCCAAAACAGAGGTGATTACTACTATTGTGGGCGCGAAGGTTGAAAAGCAGGAGACACTGGTGACACCTTCTGTCAGCCAGATGGCCATGCCAACGGAAAAGGGAGGTGACATCAAAAACACCATGATGCTTCTTTTGGGAGACAACTACAGTTCTTCCTATGCTACCGACTCCGAGGCCCAGGTTGATTACTATTTGAGAGACATTTCTCCCTCACTGGACATTAACCCTCTTGACTGGTGGAGGGTCAATGGCCCACGATTCCCCAGTCTGGCAATGTTGGCAAGACACTATCTGTGCATACCTGGGACGTCAGCGCATTCATTATTGTCAGAGTCTGGACAAAAATTTGCAAGAATGCGAACAAGATTGAATGCAGAGCGGGTTGATATGATGATCTTTCTGAACAAAAATATGTAGCCTGCACAGCCTTGTAAAAAGGCAGATGTACAGAACTTTATACACCATTAATTAGAAAAAAGTAGGTTGTATGCTATACATAGAATACACGAGACGCTGTAGGCATATCATGCAGTGTTGAATGTTTTTTTGGGGGTATGGGTGGGGTATCGCAGGAAGCTATAGAAAGTGATTTAATTTAGATTACTCATCAAAGCCTATCAGATTTTACTGACTGTGGGCCATGATCCCTTGAAAAAGCTCAGCCCTTATGGTTATGCATTACTACTCTCTTAGAGTGTTATAGGTGTATGAACTTTCAGCACCATTGTCGCTGAACTTGTATTTCTGGATGATACTTCTCCAATACCAGATAGCTGTACCACATCCTGGTACAGCTATCCCCAGTGCTATGTTGTGTGACTATGTAGAAATCAAGTTTCACAGCACAGGAGTCTCTGACCACATTTTGTTTCTTTATGTTCTCCAGTAAGGCCTCTTTACTGTTGGGTGACGTCACATAAGAATGACCAAACACCCTGCCAAATATGTGAAAATTGATTTCCCCTCTAAAACAATAAGCAGTGTTTTTGTTTTCTAACTGTTAAAGAAAGACTGGTTAATGGTTAGAAAGTTTTAAAATGTCCGAGCTCCATCCTAAACTGTTACTCTTTTCTTTCTTCGAGTCCCCTGGTGTCTCAGTAAGTAAGCACAGCTGCTAGCTGTTCATTAAAAAAATATTTTGTTCACCATGCATCTCTAACTCTGACAAAACTACTAGTGGATGTGGCTAAACGTCCCGAGTGCAGCTGCTACATGTGTGTATAAGCTCATTTGTTTTATATTCCTCATCTACCTCATCTCGGGTATTATCATTTCTACACAGTGGTTAATTTCTTCTTGAAAATAAACAGGAGAAAATAAAAAAAGCCCACCAGCTTGCTTCTTTGTTGATGATGGTTATGAACACAGTTAGAATCAATCAACTGATCGCACAGACTGCTTGATCAAAACATGCCATTATATAATTATCAATATCAACACTGTGCCAGTTGCTCTGTCAATAAAGGTAAGAAACTTACAGCTGCAGCAGGTGGGCGATGATCTGTCTGGGGACCAGTCGTTTCTCATAGGAGGTCTCTCCGCTCCACAGCACGGCCTCGGTGATCGCACCGTCCTGAAAACGACGCAGCTCAGAGCGAGAGCCCCACAGCTGGCGAAACTCAGCTGCCTGGCAAAGGGACAGTATCGCTGTTAATAACACCACGGTGTCCACACATGGTAACATAACTAATACGACCAAAAACTGGTTTGACAAGCATTTACAAATTGCATTTAGTTTCATGGTACATCTGTTGTTTGCAAGATACCCAAAAAAAGAGAAAAGCTGTAAAAGTGGAAATCAGTGGAATTATGCCTCCTAACTGCCAACTTTGGTTAGGAATGCTATTACATGCTAGTAAATGAACACAAAAAGGGGTACAGATTCAAAGTTAAGTTAACTTAGATTCAATCATAAAATTTTGATGGTATACTGGTAATAGGTCCTCACTCTTGACTCACCTCATCAACGATGTCTATGGCACCAGAGGAAAAAAAAACAGCAAACATTTCACACACACACACACACACACACACACACACACACACGGGAGTGAGAGACGTGATGTTACCTTGGGGCTGTCTGCAGGTGGACCCCTCTCCAGGACAGAGGCTGCCAGCTCTGGCCTTAAGATCAGACCGAAGGAGAGAGGAGGCTGAGCTTTGTGTTTTGGGGCTTCACTCTCCACTGACCACTATAAAAACATCCAAAAAAAAAAGGGAATAAGTTCATTTATTTACACAGATGCCAGCCTTTTTAATCAGCCTAAGCAGTGATTGCTCTCATTATACAATAATTTATGAAGAAAAAAAATGTTTATCTCTAAGTAATCAATCAATAATATCAATAATAATCCTGGACTAGGAACACTGAAAGCTTGAAAAATTGAGTAAATGAATGACATTTTAATTATTATTTCTAGTATTAGTGCTGTTTCAACTGACAGAGTAAAATCTACATCTATGAATTACAAACTGAAGTGCTCAAGAAGCAGAGTACACTTTCTGACACTTGGAAAAAAGGCATACATGGATCAGTCTAAAACCTGAAAGGGAGAAAGTTCCTCACCTCAGGGTCAGGAGAGAGGGAGTGTGTGAGCAGGTGGATCCTTTCGTCCAGCCCCTGCTGAAGGAGTGACAGAATAAAAGGAAGCGCGGCGTCTACGTAGTTCCCACTGTGGTCCATCAGCTCGCTGAGAAGGTTGAGTTTCTTACAGCTGGACTGAAGCTTGACCAGCTCACACAACCTGGGTGGGAAAAAAAAGAATGATGGCTCATGAGACGAGGAAATTGAAGTAAAGACATGACTGATATGTATGAGGGTATGTATGGGTAGCCTTTCTTTTTTTAAGGATGCACCAGTATGAGTTTTTCAGGCCAATATCCAATACACTGTGTGGACAAAAGTACTGGTCGGGTGTTTCATTCAGTCCCATGGCCACAGGTGTATAAAATCAAGCACCTTGTCATGCAGTCTGCTTTTACAAACATTTATGAAAGAATGGGTCGTTCTAAAGAGCTCACTGATCTCCAGCGAGGTAATACTGTAATAGTAATGTAACAGGATGTCACACACTTTTACACAGAAGAGCAACAGAAATTGATTGGTAATTAGTTTGGTGGTAGTGTATGAGCATGGTGTCTTTGAGGTACATCATATGAACAGGAGGTAATTCATTTTTTTGTGTGCGTTAGCTGTTAGATATAAGTAAACAGAACCATACTGGAAGACGTGGTCACTGGTCCTTATCATGGGTTTGGGGGTCATGAGGAGAGCGTGGAACCCATCCACAGTAGGGTCGTCCCAGAACTGCATCGACAGAGATGCTTCATGCTGCACCTGGATATTTGAATATTGTCAACCGATCAGAAAACCTGTTGCTGAAAAACACACCAATCAAAAAACAACAACAAAAGAAAACGGATCTTGTTTGAACGCCATTTTTATAGCACATGCCTGTTTGTAGGTGCAAGCTGTCATATCAGCACACATGTTGAGGTGTCCAGAGGGGTCAACAAACACAACCTGGAAAGCGCTGTGCATATCAGCAAGAGCTGGCTGCAGGGGAGAGAAAAATAAGAGCAAGAGGGACAAAATTAAAGGTTTGTACAAACAGCTTCCAAAAATCTGTCATTTTGGATTTAACATATTCTACTCACAGCTGTGGAGTCAGGATCTTTGGCCAGGCTAATGCCGTTCACTGTCAGGTCCGTTGAGGCTGATGGTTAGAGGGAGGGGTGGATAAATTAAGTTACAAAACTGTAATTTAATAAGCAAAGTCAAATACAAATGCTGTTGTGTTTGTGCACTGACAGACAGTTTTCTCACCAAGGAAGTTCAGGCTGTTTCGAAGCAACTGATAGGCTGTCATGCTGTTACTGACTCTGTGAGTGGTCAGGAGATAGGCTAAAAGCATTGAAGCCAGGAAGCCATTAAAACAACCAGTGCCCTATGGAAAAGTAAGAGGGGGATAGAGCAATGGGGTAAATAAACAGAAAAAAGTTATACCATCACAAGAAAACTTAATACATATACTAAAAACTACCAACTGTACATTTTGTAGAGGATCCGTGGAATGAGGAGAAAACCTTTTGAAACAAAAAGGTTATTTTGATGTATTCCCACAAAAACAGCAGCAATGAACTGACCCCAAAGATTCATGTTTATTACAGCGCCAGCACAAAAACATGTACACACACAACATGCAGAGGAACAAACAAATGAAAAAGATTAAGGTCAAAACACCAAGTGGGTACAGGTTTTTGGGCTGGCTCAATAATAAATGTGCATTCACTTTGTTTTCAGCATGTGCTTCCCTACTGGAACTGTTCATATGGCCACTTTGAGACAAGAGATCTACTAAAAAGCTTCGTACCTGGTCAAGCTCTCTTTGTCGGAGCCAGACTTTGAGTAAAGCCACTCCATCGGCAAAGGCTGAGCACTGGGAGCTGACAGCAGAAAGAAACTGGAGGTGAGCCCTGGGAAGCAGATCGCCCAGGATGGAGCTGTTGTAATGAGGAGTGGGAGGCTCACTGCTCTCTACGGAAACAGAACAGGAACAAACGAATCTGTCTGGTTAATAATAATCCCACTGCAAACGAAATCGGTAATATCGGGACAATCATGAGTGATGGTTCAATTCTGCTGCTAAAGAAAACGCAACAGTTTGGCCCTGAACGTACAAGCACCTTTTTTGTGAGAAAAGCACAGGCGATCCAATATAGATGCCGAAATGATTGCTGTATATAAGCTCATACCTGATTAGAACCAGTGAGGTGTTAGTAAGCGTTTTGAATTATGGCAAATGATGGTTCTTACCGGGCTGAGATTTTGACAAGCCAGTGTACCACTCTGTCCGGATGTTATTCCTCTGGGGGTGGAAGCGGCTGGGCTTGAAGAAGCCAGGAGGGGGACAGGCATGAACACGCACAGTAAAGCTGGAGGAGTCTTTACCTGAAGGAGGGGATATGCCAACACATCTTGTCAAAGGATGTTGAGCAACTTTCTAACCTCCTATTACACAATTCTGGGAATACCAAACAAAGAATCCATCAAGTAGAGGGTGCGAGGATTAAATAACAATTGAATATAACATGCAATACACACACACAGTGAATAAAAACGTATTTCAAGAGAACATCAATGTTTTCTGCTTTTAGTGCTGATCAAAACTAGCTATGTCTACGCCAGGAGATGACACACATAATAATTTCCTTTTGTCACTTTCTCCAAATTCTCACAGCACAAACATCAATATGCATAAACACACACAATATAAATAGTTAAAACTTTTTTTTCAGTTGGGCATGTCAATTGAATACAACTTAACTACTTTGCTTTTGATGCCTCTAAGATATTTTGTACAGATATGCTGCAAATTAAAAGATAAATACCCGGAGGAGTCAGCAGCAGAAGGGGCCGGAGTCGGTTACCATGGAGACAAGAATAACGCATGGTTCCAATTTCAGAGGAGGAAGTGAGATGCTGAGCCAGGCCGGCCAGGTAGAGAGCCCTTTTCCTGGGATACCTCTGATTCAGCACATCCTTAGGGTGCAGGACATCCTAAAGCGGGAAGATCAGTAAATGTAGATGATGTCTCAGGAGCTAATATGTATATATGCCACACATGGGGGGAAAGCATTATGTTCTAGGCTTTAAGATTTGCTTATGTAATTGAAATGAGAAAAAAAAAAGGGCAGATGACTTACATCAGGGATTGTGACAGCCAGGTCCACCATGATGGACGGTTTGATGCAGGTGCCCAGAGGGTAGCTGCCGATGAGATTCACAGAGGCAGGAGGTGCCATGTGGAATTTGCCCTTGGATGCTTTGGGTATCAGGAGGAAAGGAACCTTGACTGCACCCGAGAGCCAAGACACGTCACCTAACTGTGAAGACACGGGCGCATATAATCAAAAATCAAAAAAGTAGTGGTTGCAAGCATTCTTTTAAGCTCGTGTAAACAGAACTGCAACACGGCTGGTCCAAACAATTAAATAAATCAAAATCCCTGCCCCACATGCTACATACCTCAACTTCTGGCGAGCGTGGCACAGTCTGCAGCAGGCTGGTGACTGTCTGGATGAAGCAATCGATTTGCTGTTTCCTACGTTCACTCAGCACAACCTCTCTCAGCAACTCTTCCATCTGTTATTGGAGATGGATTACGATAGTTTTACAACTACACGTACAGGCCAGTCCTCTAAGTGTTTGCAAGAATGCTTGTGGAGGTTTCCGTGTCACTATGCGGCCACAGGATCAATCATCACTGCTTTAGGTTCCCATTCCAACATGATCCTGTGAGTGCGTGTGATGTCTCACCTGCATTTTGAGCAGACTGCAGTGAAACAGGCTCTCTGCCTCTTTGAGCTGGTTTAGCTCCTCTGCTGTGGGGGGCCGGTACAGATCACTGCGGGACAACTTGACCGGGTGAAAGACCTCAGCCTCCCCTTCAGCCTCCTCGGGCTTGCTCCTCTTGGCTTTGACAGGGGCCACATTTTCCTCCTCGTCGTGAGATGGCTCTGACGGAATCATCTGTGCAACGTCAACAGCTTAATTTGACTTTGAATTTTTACCTGGAAGTGGTGCTCAAATGCATCGGGAGCCCATTATAAGCACATTGGGAGTCATCATGTGCAACTGAATGAAACTTGCTGTTTGTGAAATTACTGTATCAAAGCTATTTATCTGGTCGTTTGATGTGCTGTTAATCAAAATGCACTCCAAGTGAAGCCTAGTTTATGTTAACTTACAGCAACGTGGGCGAAGCAAACCATCAGTTTCTCAAGAAAGTGAAAAGTATGCCGCTGGCTAACTAGCTAGCTAGCTTAGCATGCGGTTTATATGACTTGTCACTGTAAACACTATGTTGCCACTCTTACCTCCTCTGTGTCCTCCGCATGCGGCGTTTCCCTTTTCATGGTTGATCTGCTCGTTTGACTCGTTTTTTTGTGTGATACTTCGTGATTTATTTGTATTTTTATTTCAATCAACACAGTTCCCCAGTCATTGCATTCTCACATGTGCATAGGGTCACTTAAACTACCGAGCAAAAACATTTCTCTGATTGGTGCAGACGCGGCGGGGATGAGTGGCGATTGGCTCACTCCGACTCGCACTTCCTTTGCGTTTTAGCAAGGTAGGTTGCAGGAGCAGTCTGCCTCTTCTGCGTTCAACATAGGGGACAAATCAAGTCACGTCAAACGTAGTTAAATATCACAATCACAAAGTTGATCTAAATGCTGCACCAAGACAATAGTTATATAAAACTAAACTAACATCACTATAGCACTTGCCAGGAAAAGACAAAAAAAAAAAAAAGACAGACAAACAAAAATAAAATAAAAATGAAATAAAATAAAATGCAACTTTTAAAGAAGCAAGTTAAACCAGCTGTGGCTAATGAATGTTAGGCCTCTTTGAAGGTGAGTTGAGGCTCTGTACATTTTTCAGAGGAGTTGAGAATACAGACTGCAAAGAAAATCCACGCTGCAAAAACAAAGACAATTTGCGATGGTTTTTATTGTTATTCATTCCTCTTATAATTCTGCAGTCATAATATTTCCATCTTTTCCCTTATCTTCTCTTTGTACACAAACTGATAGAGAATGCCTATTCAAGCTATTGTTCACTGCTCTCATATGCTCTGGTAAAAACATCATATTATGCCATTAAAGCACTCTCAAACTGAAACTGAAAATGCGAGACAGTTGTTCGGGAAAGCCTGGCATGACCACATTCCACTTAGATAAGATTACTGTCTGCTGGTGTAATGAAGGCACCCTCATGTTGATACTGAGGTGACTGTGGAGCAATTAAATTTAAAATCCTACTGTGAATTCTGATTTGCACAGGTGAACAACAAATGATGAACATATAACTTAAACATTGTACATTGTGGTCACAGCGCTAGGGCTGAAACAGTGGGGTGACCTGTGGGGGCGGGCCTGTGGTCAGCTGCTCCACAGAGAACAGAGGCACAGCCGCGCTGCTTGGCATCGGTCTCAGCTGGGGGGACTGGGTTGAAGGGCACAGTTTGACTGGGTTAACTTGGACAACCTGTGGATCCATAAGAGAAACACCTGGCGACAAATCCATTTTGTTTAGTCTCACACTTCCAGAAAAGGGGACAATCCTGTCCCTTTTCTGCCCAGTGGGAGAAGACTTCTTCTGCAGGGACAGCCTGACATCAGCCACATTCGTCCCCTGGAGCTTCACTGGCTGATGCACAGAGTTGGATGATGGCTTCAGTGAGTTTACTGTTGATTCAGTTCGCTGTTTGCTCAGTCTCTGCTGTGATGTGGACAGTGCACTTGATCTCTTGGAGTGGGGTTTAGTATCCCTAGTATCCACAATTTCATACTGAGGTGAGACATAGTGCTGAGGGAGGCAGGCATGATTGAGCTTGGGTAGACGTCTGTGCTCCTTACGCAGAGGTAATGATTCCAGCCTGTCAGTACAAACAGCTGGAGAATGCTCTGTATTTTCGCTCTTTGTTGCTGTGTCCTTTCTTTCTGCTGAACTGGAGGCGAACCACGGTGGTTTGTGTGTTCTACTGCTGCTAGGTTTGTGAATCTGCCTTCCTTTCTTTTGATTACTTTTGAGCGGGGGGAGAGGGGTCAGTACTCTGCTGCTCCGGTGATCTGTAGGCTTGTTGGGACCTTTATTCTTCTCAGACTGATTTGGGGAGATGCTTGTTTGGGCAATAAACTGGCATTGCTTGTTGGCTCTTGGTTCTGTTTGTCCAGCCACCTGGTTTACCGCAACATCCTTTTAGAAACAAAGTAGAGATAAATGATTTTTCACCATTAGCCCAAAAAAAGGTATTCTATGTGGCCACCATCAGACAGCACTGAAAATCTTACTAATGAAGACATTCACAAACATACTTCTGTTTTTTGAAATGAGTCTGTATTGGTTATATTGTAGTGCATCTCTAATTGAAGCCACACTAGGTAAAAATAGATTTCCTGCTTGAAATAAAAAAGAAACAATGGCGGATATAACAAACATTATTTTTTTGTTTTGTTTTGTTTGTTGCTCTTTCTTTCAAATTTCACTCTGCGTTCTCTTAACCACCATAAATACTAATGTGTCACTGAAAATAGTCACTATATGCTATGCTAACATTATCACTCTGTATGTATTTTTATGTCCCAAGCAGGCAGTGTGTCTCTGTGAGCAGCTTTTGATTATGATTACAATGGGAGGACTCTGAAACCACAAAGATTAAGTAAGTACATTATAAGTGTGCACGTGAAAATCTCCAGAATCTCCTTCCTGCTAGTACAAGTCAATATCGGTAGAAAGCCAAAAGCAAATTTAAACAGTATTTGATTTACCACCATCTACTCTGTGATAAAGTAACTGACATTACAGCCACTTTGTAGTATTTGCTGTATATTGCAGCAGAGACATAACACAAGTACCTGCTGAGGAGCGGGGTGAGACGGAGGTGTAATGTTTATAACAGGCACACATCCTTCAGCCCAGGGGTCTGTGATAGCTGGCACAGGCTCTGAGTCTTCTGTTCGGGAGGCCTCCTCTGGTCCCTCTCCTTCATCTCGATGCAGAAATTGCCACTCCAGAACCTGAACCAGACAGGCCTTGGCCCAGGATATGGAGAAAGGTGCCAGCTACAGGAGAGAGATGGAAAACAACTTGGATGAATATTGTGTGGAAAAATTGGATTTTTGCTTGAATGATAACAGCGTGATACAAATGATTATGTTGACCAGCAACATAATCGACCCTGCAACTGATTATATTCCACACAGACTGTTGAATAGTAATGTGATTTCCACGGTCGGTGAAAAGTGTGTTTCCCTTCTTAGTTTCACCTGATTCTCAATGTAAGCTTGGAAACAGCCCTCCATGACCCGGCTCAGCAGATCCTCCATGATCTCTCCCACTATGTTCTCTGCCTCCTCCTGCCTCAACATGTCCATCCACTGAGCCTGAGTGAGGCGACCAGGGATAATCTCCTCCACTTCAGCATCCTGAAGTTGAGGCGTGGTTGCTCGAGCAGACGATCTGCGTGCAGTTTTCTCAAGATGGGACTTGGCTGCAGACCTGGACATCTTGCTTTAGAAGCTGGAAGTGAAATAAGGAACAGAATTGAAAGAAGATACATGAATAAGAGGAGCAAACTGAGAGCTCATTGTAATGTATTTTTGATGACGATATCCATCCCTACAGCTGAACTCTAACATTCACCACTCAACTGACATTTACCCTTGTGGCTTGTTGCTAAAGGGAATGAACAACATGGCACACTCTGGTGGTTTCACTGAAAGGGGAGTGAGGATGTTCTTCTTTCCTCAAGAGGTATTTGATATAAAATGAAAGTAACTTGTAATAAAAATGACAGGAATTCCACTTCTATGTCAAAATTATTGTCTTTTACTGAATGCTAAATACTAATTCAAATACTAATGTATAGCTTTCATTAATTAACTTGTTACTATTGAGTAGGCACTACATAGGTCTGTTGTGGAAAGCCGGGGGAAAGAAATGACACCAGTTTGCTACCAAAACTGAACTGAATCTTTTCAAGCCAGTGAAGCAGCAATTCCTTTTGCCTGTAATTGCTGATAAAACACAGTGTATACAGCGCTTACGAGACAGCATCAAGACAGGCACTCACCCATTACTATTCTCCTTGTTTTTTGTGCTTTCTGAGTTGATGCACTGGCTGTTTAAAGTCTCCCAATAGTTTCTAATTACTGGTAGCCTACGATGTGATGTCTTAACTGCTAATTGTGCAATTTATTAGCTGTCCAATTGTTGTCAACATTGATAATGAGGTTTGAAATGACTGTGCAAAGGACCACAAGTTAAGTATACTCTAAGTCTAAATGTAAGGAAAGTGGTATTTAATTGATAATCCCAATGATTATGGCCATATCTCTGACACTCAAACCATTTTCTACTTAGACGCCCAGCCCATCGCATTTAAACAAATCAGAAACACCAGATCTCGCGTGATGACACATGCCTGTTCACAAGTGGATTTGCTGGTAATTCAAGCCGTTTGGGGATTTTCTGAAGAACGGAGCAGCACACGATATCCCGCGATACGACTGGACAAAGTTGTTGTAACTTATAATACAATTATGTTTATAATGCAATGTGACAACTTCTGTTTCATTCTCAACAAAGAATGAAACTTAAGCTACTGCATGATACCGCATGATGATTACTCATAGGCGTAACGTTAAAGACAGCAAGAAGCGTTAAAAGCTAGCGTCACTTTGAGAAACGACTTATGAAGGCGGATCACCAGTACTATTTTGCTAGCAAGCACCTACACGGCTAAAAGTTGGTTATATCACCATGTAACCACAGCACCGTGTGTGGCTTACCTTGTACGAAAAATATTAAAAGAAGCCATAAAGGATAATCATCACATCGCACTCGCCTGTTTGCATCGCCTGTACTGTAAAGCGGTTGCTAAGCAACTGACACGCAAACCTTTAAGGCACGCAAGATACGTGACGTAGCACGTAAAGGTGGAGCTGTCTCTATGGCTGCAGAGGACGCTGTGGTAACGCTAATCTTCTTGCTAAAGATAACCAGAAAAGAAAGTTTGCATATTAACGTCATTTGAAAAGACTGAGCACGGTAATGTGTCTGTAGTGAATGGTTACACGGGGTTTTGCAGTGTTATCTGAAGAAAGACGATGCAATTTTGTTAAACAAGACTAACGTTAGCTTAGCTACCTGTCGCTGACCCATTGGTAGAGCTGAATTAGCTTAATGCTAATATAAATTAACCGAGTGGTTGCTAATGTCACCAGGCAGTTGGTGGTATATAACGTTAGCTTTGTCTTTAATTGTTTGCTCACTGGAAATTGTGTCTGACGCCATAAACATCTCGCCGCTGTGCTTTTGCCCATTTGTCTCTGTGTCTTTACCTTCCCCTCAGACTGGTATCAGGTCAACATCGCCATGTATCACAAAGAAAAGAGCATACAGATCAAAAACAGCGCGTCAGCCCTGTACAACAACCTGAGCGTGCTGCGCATCGCCCCGCGGAGCCTCACCTACTTCACAGTGGTCCATGCCAATGTGGTCAACATGGTCAGCGCGTCCTGGGACGGCCTCAACTACTCCCACCGGCAGCTGCAGTCCAAGGAGCCAAACGTCGCCACCAGCACCTCACTCATTATGCAGGTCAGACCTCAGTGAAACTACATACCTATGAGTGTCTCCGAGGGTGTCCCAGCATGCAGTACAGTCACATGATTATGCACAAAGCCATATCTAACAGCACAATTTATTGCTTGTGTCAACCTTATTTTGAATATGCAGTTGGATAAATATTAAGAATGAGGACGTCCTGTGGTTTCTTGTTACAGGCAGCGTGGTGTGTCCTGCCCTCTCGTGATCTCCTGGTCCTGACTTCCCAAAAGGGCATCCAGGTGAGTGTGTGTGAACTGTGAGTATACTGTGTGTGTGTGTGTGTGTGTGTGTGTGTGTGTGTGTAGCCTCGTTTTCCTCATGTGACCCTCTTATTTCAGATGTACGAGTCTGACGGCTCCATCATGGTCTATTGGCATGCACTGGATACTCCGGAAACCCCTACAGGTAATCACTTGAGTGTAAACTTGTCAAACCCACACACAAATCCTATATAAACTGTACATTTGCCAGTTGAGACTAAGTTGTTTCAATTATTTTAGTGAAAACACTGGAATGAGCAATGATTTTTGCATTGCTGCTTTGTCAGATTTATTCACAGATCATATTAGCGCAGTGTATTATATGTGCATATGTGTGCACTACTGCATGCAGTCATTCACAACTGTGTGTGAAAGAAATGCATTCAAGTGAATGTACTATTTGGCCATGCTTGTTATTGGTAGGGTTATTGGCAGGGCGTTAGAATAAATGTTCTGTACTCACAGAGTTTACTTTGTCCCAGCTCAGGCCGTATTTGCCCGAGGGATAGCAGCAGTGCGGGAGAAATATATCTGTGTGGGTGAGTACTGAGTGAAATGTCTTTTCTATAGCTGTTTGGCTCAGTACATTTACAAAGACATAGCACACACACACACACACACACACACACTGTGTATTTGTTTCTTTCTCTCTGTAGGTGTGTCGTCTGGTGCGATGCTGGTGTTTGACATTCCCACTAAAGGCAGCAATATCACCCTGGCTGAGGTCCTGGAAGAGCACAAGGAGTCCATCACGGACATGGCCTCAGAATGCTCTGGAAGCCTGGTATGGGACAAAACTGTTTGTGTGGTCAGATGCTACATGTAAACGTGTGATTTAGCATGTAAAATAATGTGTGCTGTCTTGCTGTTAGAAATTAATAAAAACAACACCAGTTACTACCCAGGCTTTTCTCTTTGTGAATTACATACTTGAATAAATTATGTGATGATATAACATTTGAAGGAATTGCAGCCCTTCTCTGAATGACATAATCCCTTCCTCTCTGTCACACGCCCCCTCTTTCTCTCCATCACCTTCAGGAGTGTATAGCTGACCTGGTCAGTGCAGATGATGCTGGCAACCTGTGTGTCTGGAAGTCTGGAGAGGAGTTTCAGCTGCTCAACAAGATCCCTGGCTTTGAGTAAGTAATCTGATTTGGTGTATCATCATGGGAGTAATTTTTGGTCTAGTAGTTAATATTGAGTTATAAAGTTGAAAGTACAATGTCTGCCCACTCACAGTGGCAGAATGAGCCTATGATAGATATAGTGAATCCCAGCTTCCCTCTCCTTCATCAGTCCTCCTTTCTTTCCTTTTCTTTCTCCATTCTTCTTTATCCTTTCTTTATGCTTTCTACTTATTCATACGTTATGCTTCATTTTTATTTTATTTTTTTACTGTACACATCCTTGTCTCATTGTTTCTTCTTCATTTTCCCTCCCCGCTCTAATCCATGAAATGTTCTCCAACTCCTGCTTTCCTTCATCTCCCTATGACAACTATCCATTCCTCTCAGTATGTGCTGTTCATCTGTCAAGTTGTGGAAAGGCACAGTAGTGGCAGGTTATGGCACAGGCCAAATCCGTCTCTATGAGGCTGTGACGGGAATCCTGCATGCTGAGGTCAGCGCTCACGCCCGCTGGATCTACTCCCTGGACATTGCTCCATTTTCTGGACTGGTGAGAGAAGAACAATTTTTGTCTCTATTGACAGTTTGATGACATTTGCTGTCCACTGCATAGCTCAGCTAATAATGAAAATAGACCTATAGTACCCAAGACAAGGATAAAAAAGTAGAATAATTCTGTTTATTTAGCACTAAAGTGCATTACTGTAGCTCTTTAAAACAAAAATGATTGTTTCTCACATCTATCTTTTCCACGTGCTCTTCCCTTTGCCTGGTTTAGCTTCTGTCTGCTGCTGAGGACTCTCTGGTGAGAGTGTGGCACCTGACCCAGACCCCAGAGACCAACAGTGTGGAGGTAACCAATCAAATTGCAACAGAATACAAAGATAGGGAAAAAAAATGTGCTCAAGGAAGTGCAAAACAAAAGCATCAACTTTGTTGGTCTCCAGTATGTTTAACATATCAAATAAGTGTTGAACTGGCCTACTTGAAATATTTTTTCTATATTTTTTCCTCACTTCCTCCTAGATTGCCCATATGTACAACGAGTGTGTGACAGACACTCAGATCTGCGGAGCGAAGTTCTGTGACGGTGATGGTTATGCCTTTGCAGTGACAGGCTACGACCTGAGTGAGATTATCCGCTACACACAGACATAGGGCATTGCCTTCGTTGAGAGTGATTAGTGTATGAGGAGAAAACTGATATGTAGGTGTGTTATTGCAACAAAACAATGTGACTCAGAGAACGCACTAGAGTCCAGAATAGTCAAGTTAGGGTCCCTCTGAGATTCTACAAGGACAAGCGTTCACTGAGTATAATCTCTTTTTTGGAGAAGTGCTATTTTGTTGCATTTCAGGGGTGATATCTGCCAAGGTTAGACGCAGATGAACATTCTCTTGTGTTTGAAACCGAATTATTCTTTGTTCATTTGCATAAGCAGGTGAAAAAACATTCAGAAACCCTATTGTTGAATGTGATTTTATTCCGTATCTTCATTATGTGAAATTGTTGCTGCAATATAGAGATAACAGTGATGTGTGAATATTCATCTCTGTATTTTCGACAAAATAATTTTTTAGATGACACATTGCTTCCATATTAACTAGCAATGTGTGAGCTAATAGGAACAGTGACAGACAATTACACTATGTGTCGTGTCCAAAGTACTGTTTATGTGTCTATAATATAGACATGTATTGTTTATAGTAGAACAATGCATACAGTGTCTCTTTAAAGTCATACTAAGTAAACATGTTTACACATATGTGAATGTAGCTTTAAAAAGTAATGAAACATTCCATTTTACATAAAGCCTTTAATATTGCATTGCAGCTATCAAACAACGGTATAAATAAACTTTATTTATTACAGAAGTCTGCTTTTAATTTTGCACTTCATAAGTTGGCCAGTAGATGGTGCCCTCGGTCAGTTATTTGGAAAAGGTCAATGACCGGGAGATGATAACAGGGTTTACCGGAGGGCAGGGTGGCTGTGGACTGAAGACTATTCCAGGTGCTTCGCAGTCTGTGATCGGACGTTGGCCACTGTGGGCATGGGCACAGATCCAGTGCACCTTCCACTCATGTCAGCTAGTAGCCTAAACATGGTCATAATAAACCCAGAGAGGGAGGGGATATTATGTTGGCCAGCTTCTCAGATGACCTCTCATGCCTTTCCCTCCCTGCTGTCCTGTTTACAGCCTATTGATGATTAATTGTCTCTTACATTTTTAACCATTGAAGATATCAACATTTAATTGCACTGAGCCAAGAGTGTCTATGATGCATTAACTGCCCCATGCCTTAGTTTTTGCAGCTAACATTTATTTAAATTTGGTAAACAGAGTGCTGACAGAAAGTCTAAATGGGATGTCCTGCTGTTTGCAAGGAACAGACATGAGGAGCTCCTTGAAAAACCCTTAAAAGCAAACAAAGACTGTGCTATGGCACTGTGCAATGCTTTTGAATGAGATACAATACAAATTAAAAACGACACCACTGTGGCAATATTCTCTGCTTTTGAAAAAATGAATTATCATTATTATTTTTTTTTTCTGAAGTTTGAATTTTGCCAACTCAGCTCCACCATGTTTATTTGGTAGTGCAGGTCCTGTTCAGCATGGATCACATGAGTTTTTCAGTTCACCTCAGGCAGCCAGGTGTCATTCCAAACCCACCTACCTTATCATGACGAGATAAGAAGAATTGGGTCAGTGAGGACTAACATGCTGTTTGTCAGTCTAGGGCTTCGAGTCTATCTAATCTCAGGAGTTCTAGTCTTTTCTGGTTTGTAGTCAACACAGTACATAACATCAGCTGACAGGGCTGTTATGAACCAACACATTACAACTACATTATGTAACCTAACTTTGGTAGGTAACAGCTGACAATGACTTTACATGTCAATGCTCATGACCGGGTCAAATAATAAACACATGCTCAGAAAGACGGACACACAGTGCCAATAATTGCCACTGCCCGTCACCCTGCCCAGCTGCCTGGGGGGGCAACTACACTGGCTGGGGTGGGACAATGGAAGACTAAGCTGTCAATACAAGGTCCCAAATCACACCGACACCGAGATTATGTAACTAACTGCAACAGTAGGAGAGAGGAAAAGTTCAAAAAGAAAAAGTTATAAATGAAGTAAAAGGATCAAAAGCAAGGGATGTACAGAATTAAGTAAAGTGTGTCTTAAAGAGAGCTGAGAGTAGATATGGGGTAATCTGACATCACAATCCTTAGGAAAGAAAAGAAAAGTGGGAGACAAACAACAGCAGTCATGTATTCCTTGTTGAACCAGTCAATAGTGCTCTGTGATGTCCCTGTCCCGGACACAGCCCCAGGGCCGCTCATGCTGTGTACTGCTGCAGTACTTGTCAATAGTCAGCTCTTAGGTGTTAACACACAGCTGAGCACACAGTGATGGGGAGATCAGACCTCAACGTGAACTGTTATCAGTTATGAATATGAATTTAGGTGGTCTGTGCATGTGTGCGTGAAGTTATAACGGGTACAAATGGGTATTAGTGCAGCATCCCCCTATTCACAGTCCCCAGTAGACATTCTGACATCTTTTATTAATGAGAGTGACAAGACAAAAATAGCTACTGCGAGACCTTGAATGAAAGTCCCCCAATTCTCCAAAGTGTCACTTTAATAAAATCACTGAGAGAAAAACATTGCCCGTAATATCAGGGAGACTTATTCCGTCATATTGGAACCGTTGTTATTGAATGATTAAGGCAGCAACCTTCCATAGCAACAATATCCAACTGCCTACCCATTGTGGCAAGTGTCAAAGTCCTGCCCTCCCATTAATCAAAGCAGTTAACCAGCAAGACAGATTTATTCAGTGTACAATCCCAAACTATTCACAAGTATCGACCAAGCCCAGAGTGACAATACAGCACAATCAACAATGCCACAACACAGGATAAACCATCAGGTCAGTTATGACGTGCGTGTGTGTGTGTCTGTCTTGTGTGTGTTTTTGTGCATGCCATACATACCTTTTAATGGTTTTGTGTGTTACACCATTGTTGAGGTGGAAAGAGCAATTTATGCAATGCCCATGCAGCCCCGTGGCAGCTGCCTGGGCCTGTGTCGCTAAGCCTGCTGGGATAGAGCCTCGCCAGGGGGATGAAGAGCCTAAAGCCCCTCCAGCCTGACAGACAGACAGGCCAGCACTCTGACGGAGTAACCAGGAAACTAGCTCCCACAGACATGTTGTATAAATAGATCTTCCATTTGAAACACATTGAAAACTGACAGACGCACAGATAGACAGATATGGTGCTACAGCAGGCATACTCAGACCTAAAAAACCAAACTGGGTCAAACAACATTCGCAAAGGATTCAAGTGTCTTTTTGTAGATGTGTTAGTTTGGGATGGTGATGTTGGGGTAGGATGGTGAGCTGCTGTTTAATGAGGCCAGAATAAAGGTTCTTTGTAACTTATTGTTTCGAAGATATGTTTGCGGAGATAAAGATGAATTACAGTAATTGGCTCAATGCAGCTGTTTCGAAACCCAGCAATTTTGCCGGCTTTACACAAATGAATCATTGTCGTAGTGAGTACATTGTTACTGAATTCATTAAAGGCTGACTATGCAGTTTCAAATGGAAAGGCACACCACTTTGTTTTCCAATGTTAAAGATGAGGCTGAGGAAAGATAAAATCCCTCAGGTTCATGCCAAGACTAAAAACCCACAGAATTAACCCATAGAACCCATAGAATTAACACTTTAATGCCTGTTTGGAGTCAAATTTATGCACCAACACTCCAGTGGAATGAAAAGCTCTTATATCTTGGGTTATGATGGGTTAAAAGAGTTTCTAAGCTATATTCTTTTGGGAATTGAGTGGCATTGATCATTGTGGACAACATCATAAAAAGGTGGGGTGCCCTCCCCTTTTAAACTGCATAGTCTGCCTTTAACATTTGTTAGTATCTGCTTGGAATGGTTGAAGTAGTTTATTATGGGTGCCCGTCAGCCCGTCCCAACCAGACCTGTCCTGGGTTGACACAAAAGAAGATGTCAAAAGCATATACCCATAATTTGGTTTGTCACAGAGAAAATTCCAATCCACCAGTAAATCTTCCAAACTGTATGAAAACAGTTGCTGTATATGAAATAGTCTTCCTTCAGTTTTGTTTCCTTTTGTCAAGTAAAAACCTAACTTATATAGCACAGTAAAATAGGCAAAATAACTAAATAAATAACCTCATTAAATGCATGTCACCACCACATCCAAGAGTGCATATCATGCAATGGTCTAATCTATAATGGAGCTAAGTTACAACGGCTGATTTCTCAGAAGTAGGCTGACGCTGCACTTGCAATGATTTTGAAGTAACCTGTTCAACAGGACAGCTTAAATCTTGAAAGGTGAAGGTAAGCAGACTGACATTTTCACAATCCAAACACATACCTTCTCTTCGAGCAATGCAGCTAAATGTTAAGCTCCAACATGGAAATATCTGACTCGCATGCAATAGATGTTTAGACATGGAACAAGCTCAGCAGGACCCCTAATAGCCGTAGCTGATCTGATAATTACATAGGCGCGCACAAGATAAGAGGTGCTGCTATTCACCCCTTAGCCTATCATACTCTACCTGGCTGTCACCCAATATGAATGCCAGGTTGAGACCTCTCCTCTTCACAGGTGGAGAAGAATGGTTAGGAGAGAGAGAAGAACAGTGCTTAAATGTCTCTGATTTCATTATTGTGTTTATTGCAATTGCCATGTGGTGTGACTCAAGTGGCCTGATGATTTGAACATGCAGTACACAGAGTGTTTCCCAAGGTTTACACACATGCACCAAAGTCAAATGTAGACACATCACAATGCAATATTTTGTAACATGGCTTTGGCAATGATGTACCCTCGACAACCATGCCAGTAAAGCATGGATGTAGCCTGATGGCTGGCCCAGCCCACCTACTGTCTGTCAGAGGCTGTAGAGGTGGCAAGTGGGCTAAATCTTGGTGAAGGAAAAAATAGCATGGCCATTTTCAAAGGGGTCTCTTGACCTCTGACCTCAAGATATCCGAATGAAAATGGGTTCTATGGACACCCATCGGTCTTTGCAGACAAGCCTACCTTTTGCTAATCTCATGCAGTTTGGGGCACAAACCATGCAGGTTTTGCATGCAGCACAAACATGTTATTTTTGCGAAGTCTCAAATGGTGTATTACTGCATACTGGGGCTTAATCAGTCTTGGAGTTGCATAAACTGGGTATGAGGGGAAAGCAAATACTTTTATGGATTAGATGAGCCCAGTGTTATTCATGTGTGATGATGTTAGCCCGCATAGTAGCCATTTCATTACAGTGAGACCATTTTTTGAAACTTGACATCACTGTATAAAATGGCCTATTGTGACCTCTATGACCATCACAGCCTCAGGAAACGTTACAAACACAAATAAGAGACCTAGTGCATTCAGAAGATGTATGACTTTCCACGTATATTGTTAATTACAGGGAGTTTCTCAGCAGTTTCCAGAAAAATGCAATTCTTATAGAACTCTCCAAATGTTAAAACTTTTTGATACCAAATCATTTAATTTATTCTTGAGTGGTGAAAAATGGTTAAATTTTGCACCAATTTGCTATCATATGCTTCCATCATAATATTATAACCGTTATAAACTTTAAATAAATTAACAAAAAATAAATAGGCGCCTAACCAATTTATTACAAACTTATGACTAACATAACTTAGCACAAAGTGCTGAGCTGGATCTCAAATCAATCTTTATGGTTTCCAGCTTTCAGAAGATGTATAGCATTTCTATTTGGCATCTACTGTTGGCCTTTCTCCCTGAAATATCCCCATGTCTCCTCCTAAGATGGATCTAAAGAAAGGGTTGGAATGTTAAGGGGTTAAACGTGGTTGGGTAGTGATGCAGTCCTAAAAACTTGTCTAAACTCAAGCCAAACCCATCCACCTCTGCAGCCACATTTCCAGTGCATCATGGGGCTGAACCAATGAAGGTCACACCCACAGTCATCCTGCCAGGACGATCCACCCTGCTTGTGTACGTGGGACTCTGATTTTGGGGAATGTCTGAACCCACAGTACTACGTGACTCACCCAAAACTTCTCTGTAAACCACAGAGGATGAAGACACAAACTTAGACACAAGCAGATGGAGAGCAGATAAGGGCAAACTGACTGAGCTGAAATGAATCACGAGAGGACACTGAATGTTTATATTCCTGTCAATTTCAATTTTAAGTTTCAATCAATTACAGGTCTCTTAACATGTTTCAGTGACCCAGTTACTTTGATCTTGACGTACCATGACATGCGCCAACATTTTGTTTCTTTCTTACATCCTAATTTCTTATGATAAAGATCAGGACTCAAAATTGATAACAGCTTGTAGGTCTACTAATGAAAAAGAAGCAAGCTAGTTTTAGGACACTTTGTCCCACAGCCACAGACTTTAATTTCTCATTCATTTACCGAGTTGAAGTCATTAAAGAGCACTCGTCTTACATTACATTTTTTTTACATGTATATGAACAAGACACATTTGGATCAACGCAATGCTCTGCCCTGATGTATTCTCACCCTTGATGTCACAGCCTTTGTCCACTGATCAACCAGAGCAACCACCACCCACTCACCCCCACCACTGACACCCCTCCACCCCCACCTCTTCAAACACAAGCACACACGCACAGACACACACTTGCCCCCCTGTAACGTCATTTAGAAGGCATGGGTAGGCAGTGGGACTTGAGTGCATTAGATTAGAGTAAAATAAACATGATCAGACCCTGCCATCTGCACTAGGATGGCATGGTTGCCTAGCACTGGGCACTGTTTGGATGGGTTGATTTTGATGCGCTCGGGATGTGTGTGTGCGTGTGTGTGTGTGTGCCCCATGTGTGCAGATGGCACCATTCACATGATGATGGATTTATTTTCCAGACAAAGTCTCCAGAGTGCAGTCTTTTCTCATCCCAGACTTGAATCAGAGTGTGTGTGCACATGTGTTTGTGCATGTCTGTGTATGTAATTTATGTGTTTCTAACCACTCGGCTTAATCGTGGTGGATAAAAATGGTTAAAATGATCTATCTATCTATCTATCTATCTATCTATCTATCTATCTATCTATCTATCTATCTATCTATTATTATTATTATTAATTAGATTTCACCATGATATTCTAAATTTGACATCTTTAGAACAGAATAGAAAAGAAAAGAAAAGAATAGAATAGAATAGATCCCTCTCCAATCTGATCACGCTCAGATCGCTGCTTTGTCAAAGGGTCTAAAATTGGAGCTCTCTTTTAATTCACAACCACTCCTTTTCTCACACATACACACCCATCTCATTACCTCTAGTGTGCAGCATGTGGGAGAGAGTTACTGAGTCTCAAAATAGAGTCACAGCAATAATAACAACAATATCCTGGCAACCCCTATCGTTATGCTCTGTCAATGAGCCTGCTAATAAGGTTAATATGAAAGAGATGAATGGGCGTCTTCAGGGTCCAACTTGAGTCAAAATACATAAAAAACCCCATCCAATATGGGGAAATGTGTGTATTTCTACATCTGCGTGTAGGTGTCTGTGTGTTTGTGGGTGTTTATGTGTGTGTGTGTGTGTGTGTGTGTTTGTGTGAGCGAGAGAGAGGGAGAGAGAACTGCAGGCCTTATGACTGGACCAACTTGGCATTCACCTCAGCACACACACCGTTCTGAATTGGCAGCTTGGGAAATAGCCCAGGCAAACTAACATGGTAGAGACGTCATAACAGGGTTAGTTGTCGCATAAATGGTAAACAGATACATCAGAAATGGACCATTTAATCATCACTGTGTCAAGAGACGCCATGTTTGGAGGGGGAGAAATAACAGCTGTGATGCTATTCAGATATGTGTATTTGTCCTTTTCTAAATTTGGGTGTAAGAAGAAGAACCTACAGCATCTGCATGGTGATTTTAAAATGGGATAATACTTATATCTATAGTATCTATTATACTATCTGTAGTACTGTTTTTTTTTTTTTAACCAAGGTTAAGCAAAGTTTCCAAATTGATTTTTTTTTTTTTTTTTTTTTAAATGTTATCCAAACAGCACTAGCACTGAGTGGGCAGTTTCATACAGCACCTGCTGAGTTTCAACAGAGGGTCCTCAGTTCAGCTCAGATGTGTGTGTGTGTGTGTGTGTGTGTGTATGTGTGTGTACTGGGGGGGTGAGGGGGTCAGTAGTTCATTAATCAAGGCAGGGGTAAGCAAAGCTCACAATCTATAAAAGTACAGCACAGAAGGAGCACTCTTAGGGAAACAAAATGGGCTTTTTCCTTGCAGCCTGATCGACCATGTATCTGGTTGAAAGCATTATAATCACTCAACAGAGACAACAGTGTTGCTCATTCAACCTTTATTTATCCTTGGTAAGTCCACTGAGCATACTTGCTCATTTCCGGCAATGCTCGGCCACACACTCACACCTGGGAGCTTCCTGGAAAAATCACAGTTTCCTACTACTGGCCCCTGGAGCAGATGGGGGTTGAAATACTAGGATATGAAATCTCATACAAATACACTGTAAAAAAAACAACAAGAACCACAACAAAAATCTAAGCAATTCATTTAGTCTCAGTCTTAAAATAAGTGAAAATTTGTCACGAGTCACTTCTCTTCCAATGTTAAACAACTGATCTGTCTTATTCTCCCTTGTTTCTACACATTTATACTTGATCCCTGAAAAACTCCTAAATTAACTAGAACTTTGCTGCACCCCTTAGCCCATTGGCATCTTTTTTCACTTGTTTTAAGAAAAAAATTTATCACAGTGTAAATGCCCATTCCGCTGCTAGTTGCTCCAGAGAAAAAAAAAAATCCCCAGGAAAGCGCAGGGACAGAGGCACTGGAAATGATGTGTTATACATTTGAGGGGAATAAACAGAAGAAGAACTGAGTAGCTGACGTGGGTGGCAATAGCCACCATGGTTGAAGGAGAAAGAAAAGATTGGTACCTACAGAAACTCAAACTTAAGAATAGAACAGAAAATCTGAGGAAAAAGACGTCACAGCGCACCACTGTTTAATTGCAGAGTGGGACAAAAAAACATCAAGGCAATGACCATTTTGTCAAAGATGTTGCCAAAGCAGAAAACAAAACAAACATCTCACAGATTACCATTTTAAGTAGTTGCCGCCTGCCTCTCCAACATCTATGCTACCATCATAATCTAATTTTGTAGAGTTTTCCTCCCCGGTCTCAGATTTTATTTCATTACCTCCTTCTCCAATCACTGACTATTTTCACATTTGGTCCTCTGATGCCTAATATTTGCTACTGGAAACTGAATCTATGAACTTTCTTCTAGTAAAATGTTTTAGCAAGAATAGGTGTCAGTTACTTTATCTGTACATTTAATTTTCTATTAAATCATAAAATAAAAATACATTTAGTCAGTTGTAGCCTCTGTTTATAGTCTGCTCTATGAAGCACACAGGCCTCAGGTTGTGCATCGAGAAAGTTGGTTGGAGTGGTGCCCCACTGACCCCCTTTGCCCAGCACATGCCCCAGCTGTTGTGTCACTCAGCATGAATAAACATGCACCACAAATACACACCGATGTGCATGACCACACACACAAACACACACATACGCTCACACTGATAAGCACGTACAGGTGTGACTCAAACGAACATACCACGCATAGGGTTTAAATGGTTTTTCAGTGGAAGTTCAGCTTCAGCACTAACCCATTTCTGATTAGTCCAGCCTATCGGTCTCCACTGAATTTGCTGAACAATAGCTGACGCCCTCCACTCTGGCTGTGATACAACTGACTCTTCTGAAAAGTGTGTGTCACAGTATCATATATCTGTAGTCACACATGATGTGGCACGTGTGTGTGAGAGAGCAGGGCAGGAAAGGAGCGAGTGTCGACAAAGAGAGACCTAGAGTTTGGTATCTGCCTCGGGCTCAGACTTTTGTGTTGAACCTTTGTACTCTGCTTCATCTGCCTGGAAGAGTTAAGCAACCTCATGGCCTTGTTGGGCCTGCAGAATGCAAAGTGTTCCACCAGATTCAACAGATGAGCTTGACTACTGCATGTCCTGACCCACTGATAGCCTCATGAATACCAATGCATTCAGAGTGATAATACTGAGACAGTGTGTGTGTGTGTGTGTGTGTGTGTGTGAGAGAGAGAGAGAGAGAGAGCTGCTGCAAGGTATTTTACTATGAAGCCCTAAAATGATTTGATTAAGATCATAATGTTGAAACAGAACAGGAAGAGGAAGGAGAAAGAGGACGATGAACGCTATTTTGAGATCGGTTGGTCTTACATTAAACTCCAGAAGCAGAACTTTCTTCACACACACACACACACACACCCAAACACACACACACACACACACACACACACACACACACACACACACACACACACCCCCCCACACACACACCCACACACACACACACACACACACACACACTCACACACACACACACACACACAGTCAGTCACATTCA
>OMLB01055455.1:0-11406 GCA_900302555.1 Myripristis jacobus
CTAGAATATAAAACATGTTTTCAGTTATTTCACCTTTTTTTGTTAAGTACATAACTCCACATGTGTTCATTCATAGTTTTGATGCCTTCAGTGAGAATCTACAATGTAAATAGTCATGAAAATAAAGAAAACGCATTGAATGAGAAGGTGTGTCCAAACTTTTGGCCTGTACTGTATATATGTGTGTGTGTGTGTGTGTGTGTGTGTGTGTGTGTGTGTGTGTGTGTGTGTATATGTTCTCTGTACATTCTCAGAATATACGTGCATGTACATGAATGTATGATGCTAAAAGCTCATAGCTGTGGAGAATCTGCAACATGTTAAACATTAATAAGGGAACGACAAGCAGTAACTGTGATATTCTGTCTTGTCTGCGTTATGTGTTTGTGTGCACTTCCTGTTTTATTTTGTAGGATTGCCCTTGTGTATGTTGTGTTACTTCCTGTTGTTTTCCCGCTAGTTTTTCCCACACACCTGTGCCCTGTTTGGTAATTATTCCCTGTGTGTCCTTGTGTTCTCTGACAGATTGTCATTGTCTCCCCTGTGAGTTCATGCTTTCCAGTGTTTATTTCTTCGTGTCTGCTTTTCTGGTTTTGGACTTAGATTGGATTTTTGGACTTTGGTTTTTGTGCTCTTTCCCCGAAGTGTTTATCTTTACAAACTGTTTCCTCCTGAGTGTTTCTCTGCATCTGAGTCTGTTCAGTTCAGAATTGTTACAATAACTGAAGGACCTTTAGGGTGGAGGATGTATCTAGTTGTGTAATGGTAGACATTTACTGACAAGTAAGGCAACATTAATTGGCAAGAATTTTGCATAGAATTTGGTCTGACATTTGTGCAGACAACAACAAGCCAAAAAGCTTTTTTAAATTCATTTAGACTCAAGCGTCTAGCAAGTGTGGAAACACCGGCTGTTTTAAACAGTGGGGGGAACAAATGATCCATAACATACTGTTGCTATAGATACATACACATTATGTTGCGTCTTATTTCTCCATAAATGTATCAGAGTTGACTGACTGAGCCCTGCCACTCCTGCCACAGCCGCTCAGCAGCAGGGCCAGCTAATGGCACTGAGTTTTTGGTTGGAATGAAAATCTGCAGCCTTTTGGCCCTCCATGGCACCAGTTTGACACCCGTGGTTTAGGAAGTAAAGAGTTACAGAACAACATGAAAGTCACATAGCTTGTTTGACCTGTTCTCCGTGGTGTTGGAGTAAAATATCATGAAGTATTTCACTTGAGAGATGAGAGAAACAACTGTCTTCCAAAAATTTACAGGATTCGATATCGGACAGTCATTTATATGTACTGTCTTATCTATAGTTTTTTTGCATTTATTTCTGTACTATTTACATTACTTGGTGCTTGCTTGTTTCTACTGACTTAAAATATTTACTGACCCTCTAACTTTGTTGACCTTACTTAATTTCTTACTTGCTTCATTTCCATTACTTACTTTTTCACAAAATTTTATTTTATTTTACTTGAAGGCCAGGCCTGCTCATGACTGCTTGCAGACCTAGTGACTGTTTTTGCTTTTGTCTGTTGTTGTTAACAAATTCTCTTTCCTCCATCTTTCAGGGGGTTTGACGGAAAGGTCCTTGATATTTCCTGAAGAAACGGACAACAGCTACATTGAGATGGTCCCTCTGAAACCAATGAGGCTGAGTGCTTTCACGCTGTGCATGCGTGTTGCCACAGAGCTGAGTGGCGAGCGTGAGATCATCCTCTTCGCATATCGGACTGGGGACTATGATGAGCTGAATGTGTGGCGGGAACTGGACGGCAGGTAGTTGGAGACAGCTTACTGTGCTGTTGTGAAGTTTACACAAGCAGAGTATGAGGCTATTGATTTGACTTCTTAGTAAACCAGCATTAGTTAAACCTTATATGGAACAGCCTGGTAGCTCACCTGGTAAAGTGCACAAGTCCTTACCACGGCAGCTTTGGTTCCAATCTGGCCTGTAGAGTGGGAAACACTGCTAAAACTTTGGCTCCATATTAATTCAGGTGTAAGCTGCAGTGAGACAACATTTTGTGCTAATACTATGTATCTTTAAAGATACATTAAGCAACACATTATGCAGTATGGATTATGCATTATTTAAAGTGAAATGACCCCCTGCAATGTGAGTCTTCTTTCTACCAGCCATCCTTACATCCTTTACAGCCATCCTGTTATTTCCTGGTTTGAGCTCTCTGAATTTGTGTATTCCTCATTTCTATCCCAAAAACACATTCTTTCAACTTTCAGTTGAAAGAATGGTGAAAAAACAATCAAACAGTCAATTTTCATGCAAACAATACAAAGTTTCACACTGCTGTTATTTGCTGTGATAGATTAAGGGCTGATTCTTAACAGTATAGCTTCCACGGCTTATAGATAATCAAATTCCTATAGCCATCAGAAGGCAGCAGGACCGGTATGTTCTTCCATATTTTCAAAGCAATTGCTTTTTCATAGTATCACGTCAGTGTTACATCAATGAAAATACAATGCAATAAAAAAACAAAGCAAAAAACAAACAAACAAAATACGAATAACATCTGCTGCAGCCTAGCTCCACTACAGAGTGCTAGAAAGCGGTCTCAGTTGATAGGGGTGAGGGTATTGGAGGACTGATAAGGGACCTGCTGAATGTGAAGTTGGATTTTTGAGTAATCAGACTGAAAATACCCCAAAATGCAGTGCCCTATAGCATATGCACATGCTCTATGTGACTTCCAATCTACAACATATATTGTATATATTAAGCCTTTGAAACCCAGGAGCCTGTTTTTTCCCCCCAATTTCCGTGATAACTTTATTGTAATTTAATTTTAAACATACTGGATATTCACATTTTCAGGTAATCTTGTTGTAACTTTTTACAATTTTCTTGACTATTTTTCACGTTATTTTGTGCAAATTTGTTCATCCTCTGATTTCTCATATCACTGTTTTTGAAACAAATCAAGTGCATTTGTTCAGGGTTCAAAGGATTAAATGCTTGTGAAAAGCATCTGAATTTAGCCTTCACAAGCATTTAAACAAAAAAGAAAAAGATGCAATAGAAATGGTGACGGCTGCTGACTCCCAACAATGAAAGTGGACAACCCCCCCACCCCGCTTCCCCAGCCTGACAAGCTGACATCACCATATATACTTTATAGGCCCAGCTCATTTTTGCTAGTGTGTTTGTGTTCCCAGTTTCTGAAAATAGGAGCAAAAATACTAAAAAAAACAAATAGGCAATGAATGTATGGACAAAACTGAGCACCTATGTAGCTCATAGCGTTACATGGGATTAGGTTAGTAAAGGGTAAGGGTTAAGGTTTGGCATGAGATGGTTGTGAATGAATGTAACCCAGTATAGTGTTCCAACTATTATGGTGACCACTGTGTGTGTGTGTGTGTGTTAAATCTTTAGACTGTCCTTCTACCTGAGTGGAGATGGGGTTCTCTTCAATGTTCCTCAACTTGGGGCTCTTGAAACACATCTGTGTTTCATCTGGGATTCCAGTTCCGGTACAGCTGCCCTCTACATGGATGGGAAGAAAAGCCTCAGGAAGATTTACAGGAAGAACCACACAGTGCGCGCAGGAGGCAAGGTTCTCCTCGGACAAGATCCGGACAGATACCTGGGTGATTTTGAAGCAAAACAAAGTTTTGTTGGGGAGATCAGAGATGTTAATATGTGGGACTCTGTCCTCCCGCCCAGTGTGATTGAAGACATGTATTTAGGGAGGCGGGTACCAAGAGGCAACATTTTTGACTGGGAAACAGCAGAGCTCAAGATTAATGGGCAGGTTGAGGTTGTCACTCATGAGCTGTAGCTTCAAATGCATACTGGAATAATGCCATGCAGGGCAATACAGAGGATGGTGTCAAGTCTGATTACTGAAAGATTTGTAATACTACTGCAAATCCTTGATAGCCAGTCAGGGTTTAGTTTTTAAATGTGAAATATTATTTTTACAACTTTCAGAACCCAACGATAATCATTGTGCAACTCTGTATACCAGTGTTACTGTCATTACAAATCACAGGTACTCAGAAAAAATAAATTTCAGTGTGTAACAACGTTACATGTGTAATCTAATAAAACACTATGTCAGCAAAGCCCATTGTGGTGGGATAGTGTTTCCTTAAGGGCAAAACAGTCCAATTATGTCTACTTTTGCTATCCAAATACATCATATACCAAAATTCTTTGTTGCTTAAACAAATTCTCTAACATTAACTACTTCATATACCAGCGGTGTGTCCAGACTGTTCTGACTGCGCTGGCCTAAGGGAGCAGAGACTTGACTGAGGGTTGGACCAAGCAAACCCTCACAACCCCATGGCCCACGGCCCACCCTTCACACTGACTCAGTTCACTGAGTTTGGTCGAATATCCTAAAATTCTGGATAACCTCAGTGCACCCACATCATTTAATAATTTACTGCTGCTCTTTGCCTCAAAATATTTGAAAATGACTAATTCATAGAATTAGAAATTGTATTATGTGTCATTTCAGTGACACACATACAACATTCACACAAAACAATGAATGAGGTATTCAAACCTTAGCATTACAACCTTAGCATACACAAAATGATCAACCAGTACAAGCCAGTAACTTGACTGATTAGCTTATTATAAGGTAGCTATACTGTGAGTACTGAAGCCACAGCAACAACGACTCAGAAATGGGCAAGAAGTGATAATTGGGTCCTGAGGAGATGGTGAAATACAATGGGGTCTCCTAAACCCATGTATAGCCTGATGTTTCAGATCATACATGAGCATTCAACCTTAAAGTGAGATGACAATGCACGCTTGAACAAACCAAGAGAGGGGAGGGATCTAATATTAGCAGATAGGTTATTCCAATCGGCAGGAGCTTTGAACTGGAAGGCTCTTTTGCCGATTGCCTTTTTAACATGGGGAACAGTGAAGAAGAGCTGAGAGGTATGTCTAACTTGGTGGGTTGATGTAAAAAGGGAAAGAAACTGTTTCATATATGGGGATAATTTAAATGGAAACATTTATGTATAAATTCAAGCCAGTGCATGTGTCTTCTCGCCTCAGGAGAAGGGAGATTGAGGTTCTGAGACAACGTACAGTGGTATGTATGGAAAGCACAGCCAAGGACAAATCTACAGATTCTGTTGTAAGCAGTGTTCAGTGGGGCTAGATCAGATTTAGGAGCATTGTGGTAGACAACATCACAGTAGTTTAGTAGAGGAAATAGCAGTTGAATAGCAAGTTTCTTCCTAACATTAAACATAAAATAATGATGAGATCGGTGAACAGTACTGAGACCAAAATTAACTTTGTGAAATATATGATCAATACGAGATGTGAACGAAAGGTTAGAGTCAAGCCATACACCTAAATATTTGAAACTGTCAACTGCTTGCAGAGTTGTGCCATCATTGAAGGAAAGAGCACAAGAGCCTGACATAGAGTTAAGTTTGTGTCTGGTACCAAATATCATAGTATATGATTTGGACTTGTTCAACAGCAACTTGTTATGGGAGAGCCAGTCTTGCAGCAGGGTGAAGTCAAACTGAAGTGAAGCTTGAATTTGCGATAGACTGGGTTTTGATGTATATATAACAGTATCATCTGCATATAATTGAACATGACAGTTTGATCAAATCAAAAGCCTTTGTAAGAACAATAAAGATGGCACCAGTAAGTTCACCTTTATCGGTCGCAGAGAACACATCATTACTGAGTTTAAGTAGAGCGGTGGCTATGGAGTGGTTAGGTCTAAAACCAGACTGAAGAGGTGTCAGAATGTTATTACTACTGAGGTAGTAATACATAGTATGTCAGATGCAGTATGCCAAGAGTACCAGGATGTTCTACTACATCCGGTCAGATTTCGCAGTATGCATTTCAGCATGCTGCTGTGGCCATTCTGACCCACAATCCTTTGCGCAGTGGACGTTACATTGCACTGACTGAGTTGTGTGTACAAGCCACGCTCACATACGGACGACAACAAAACACACATATTGCACAAAACTCACTCAGTGACAGCAGAAGCGACAGGAAGACAGAAGATCAGAAATATGACAGACGACAGTGCAGTATGAAACAGCACCGCCATTTTGACAACAACATTCAAATTTGCTACGACGGACAGCGGTGGAAGTGAGCAAGAGGGTCGGACTTCAGGGATGATGTATGTAGTGTGTGCCAATAGTATGCATTCCCATGCATATTGCATACTAAACTACATACTTTGTAAGGGCAGCTGCAGTATATACTAAAAGTAAAAAGTATAAGTATGGGATTTGGAACGCAGGGAGTAATCACTATTGATATGTCACACGTGTTTTGTAGAGAAGGGCAGACCATGTGACGCAATCCACATTGAAACCAGCTATTAGCTCCCATATGGCCATTGGACAGGGTGGCCAGCTCCCTGGCCTGACACACCAAACCTCAGCCTTTCCTCTGGGAGATCGGGGTTCAAGTCCTGGCATCATCACCCCTCCATCCCACCAGCCCTTGCACTATCCATACTCAAGGAAAAATAGATGAGGACGGTTAACTGCCCACTCTCCAAAAAGAAAATATAGATATAGATATAGATATAGATATATAGATTTTTTTTTTTTTATCTTTCTTTTGATGGCTCATCAGCTCCTCCCTCCAGAGTTTGTAGTTACATAGCAAAACAATATAGCATGGTGGCTCAGTAGGTAACAGCATAGCAGTGCTATTTTGAAGATTGAGGGTTCAAAACAGGATAGAGGTCTATTCAACATGTATTGTTTAATTACATAGCAGTGGTGGATGGGTGGCATCACATTTATCGTTTACATGGGAGAGCGGGGTTCAAGACTCCTGGTTAACAGCTGCCTGTTATACAGAGCTGACACTCTGTAGGAGAGGAAAACAGAAATGAGATCTCATTAAAGGAAATTTGATAATTAAAAGTATTTTTAGAGGCGTCTCACAACATTTTAGGGAGATTTAAAATGGCACAATTAATTAGCTCTAAATCTTCTTGGGGGGCAAATCATTCCTGGATGAGAGAATGGGCCTGATTGACAGCTCGCTGATGCAAATGTGAAAAAGGATCATTTGTACCATTCATTCAAGAGGGCGAGTAGGCCTTTATATTTGCTTTTGTTCCTGCTAAGTTCTAACGCAGCTCAGTATATGATTTTATTCAGGCTATCAACTTGATGTACTGACGTGATTGAATTGTGGCATCAGCCTATAGCTTTATTTTATTGTAACAGGCTATAATAAAAAGGCAAACTTACCAAATGCAATGATGTTCTTGTGTTTAAGTTTTAGTTGCTCCCACGTTCTTTTAACCCCTGAGGGGTCACACCTGGAGGATTTCATCTATACTTGTCATACACGCAACACATCTGTGCAGTGCAGTGAGTTCATGGGTTTCAGCGTCAGATGTGGACTACTTGAGCCATTGATGTGTAACTTGTGCAATTATGCAGTCGGCAATACATTGCCAAGCATTCTGCCCTTATATGTGTGCGTTCACGGCTCTTGATGAGGCGAAACTGGATTGAGTGAGCGAGTTGAAAAGCAGCGTCGTGATAACGGTTATCCCTGATCACCATGGTCTCAATTAGTGTAGCTGGAAAGGTCTGAGAAATCCAGGGAAAACTGAGCTTGCTTCGTGATACAGGCCTCTGGTGTTGCCTCTCTCGACATGAACAAACATCTCAGAAGCATAGCTTACTACGATAGCTGTCATAGCCTCAAGCCTGCGGAGCATCTTCCTCTTGGTTATGGTTTTAACAATGTTACTCACGGCTTTGTCAAACCATAACCACAGGGTCTAGCTGTTAGCTGAAAGCCACTTGATCCACTTCTGTTAGTTCATTCTGCAGGAAAGAAAACTATATTCATAATTATTGAAATGATAGATTTACACACAGTATCAGCGATGCTGGATTGATGTCAGATTTCTTGTGTTCAAGTGTTTGTGAAAGGTATCTGAAACCCTTTGAAAGCTGAGCAAAGTCACTTGATTTCTTCCAAAAACTGAGCAAGAAATGACCTGAACATTTGCAAGAAAGTAATTAGAGTTAGATCCAATTAGGAAACAATTACCAAAAAATGATCAAACTGGGGAAAGGGAAAGATCAGAGTGGAAAGGTTGAGAGCGAGATAGTAGATGATTCTAACAAGACATTTTTCTCAGATTCCACATGAGCATGTATGAATGTGTTTTATAAGGATTATTATTTTTTGAAATTTGGACTGGGATAAATCTTCCTTCATGGAAATGTGCAAAGGAATGCCAGATGAAGAAAGTTTTAATCCTGATAGCTTTGAAAGCTTAGATGTAACCATACTGATTACAATTAGCATCCAACAAAGGAATTTTGTTGTCAGAAACCAGAAAACATTTCTTCTAAGATCCTCCACCACACTGGTGGCCTGCCAAGTGTATTTGGATGGCGTGCTCTGTAGCTGCAGAGTTTATGTTCAGAGGTTAGAGCAACAACACAGCACAACAATGATGGCACCAAAAATTGTGCAGAGTGTGCATCCACAGCCCCAGTGTAGTCTTGTAGATTTTACTTCCTCAGAATTATATAATCACAATTCTGCTGCATAAACAGGGCCTTTGAGTGTGAGGAAAATTACAAAATAACAAAACAAACCAACAAAAAATAACAAAACATAACAAAACAGTGCCACAACCAAAAGGCAAAAGGGTCATAATTGTGTTTAGACAGTTATCACAATATTCAGTCAAGTTGGAACTCCAAGGGTCAGATGCATAAAACTGTGATTCATGACCAAGTCTGGGTGTATGCACAATTTATAAAACTATGTGTGTGAATGCTTCTGTTTTCTAAACTTCAGTCTTTGTGTAGCTGTTGGCATGTGCATACTCAGTCATAATGACTTTTAATTGATCACACATGTGCCTCCAAATAAATACACCCACCAGTCTCATCTGTATTATGTGTGACACAGTGCAACGCATACATTTTTACCCTGTTAGGGCTCAGTGTTTTCCCCCCTTGTTTCTTCTTTCCCCTTGTTTTTCCTTTCCCTATTGTGGGGATGTCTGTCCATTGTCTGTTCTCCCCTGTCTGTGTGTTGGTCTGGAGCCATGCAGAGTCATGGAGTGGCACACTAACCATCTACACCTGCCATTCATCACTCACCTGCAGTCAAGCCACCTACACTGCTACAGGATAAAAGGACCAGCTCATTCCTCCATTCTCTACGAGCCTCACCTGTTCCCAGTTCAGTGATTCTCTGTTGTCCTGAAGACCTCCCAGATGGGAGTGTTTGGCCAATCAGATATGTTTTAGTTATCTACTAACTTGGGGGCCGTCCCCTGTCAAATTTATGGTCTTTTCAATCACAGAGTAGTTCAGCTGAGGTTTATTAAATTTCTTAGAAAAGAAACTTACGGGCCTATACACCCCCTGATTGTCAGACTGCATCAATACTGCACCTGCTCCCATGTGACTGGTATCCACCTGCGGCTTGAATGGCTTCTCTGCACAGGGAGCGGCCAGCACTGGAGCACCACACAACAGAGCCTTTACCTTCCAGAAAGCCTGCTGACAAATAGGAGACCAGACATATTGAAGTAGTGCCTTCAACACCAAGAATGACTTGGCCAAGAATGACTTGAATGCAACTTGCTCAGGTCACGGGCTCTCATGTTTTGTACAGCAGTGTGGGGCACAAAACACGAGAGCCCGTGACCTGAGCATGTTGCATGTGATGAGTGTGATGAGCCATGTGGGGAACAAAACATGAGAGCTGCTGACCTGCTGTTCAAAGAACAGCTGGAGATGCTGTTCTTCTAACAGCATCTCCAGCCAGCAGCCATGAGCTCTTTGATGCCATCATCTATGACATCATCCATGACATCATGGTTCATGATGTCATGGTCTTTGTTGGAACACTGGTACTTTTGTGTTTTTTAGAGCTTTTTTTTTTAGAGCTTTACAATGGCTCACCCGAGCAGCCTTGGATACACTCCAGACACACCCAGTGGAGGACTCCAAGGACACCCTGCAGGCTGAGCCTTGACAGATAAAGGCAGCCTGAGTCGTGGCTGCAAACACCCCAAAAGATCCTGAACTGCAGGACATAAGGACGGAAGCCCGCCCATTCATCATGTCCTTTCAGGGAGTGAAATTGTTTGTTCCTCCACGATTTTAAAAAAGTGTTTTAGGGAAGAATTTTCACATCTGTTTTTTCCAGTAATGAATGAATTTAAGCATGTTACTGATGTCTGCTCTCTGTCCATGGTGCTGAAATTTGAGCCAAAATAGCGACGGTGAAAGCCGTTTTCACTGCTCCCTCTTAGTTGCACCATGATTGCAAACATTAGGCATTGTGAATGTGAGAGAGAGCTATATGTATGTCAAAACAGTGTTCAATAGAATAATCACTCCTCCTGTTGTGGCTGCTCAAAGCCTAAATCATGCAGTAAATACCTTCAAACTTCAATTAAAAACTGGGGCTTTTATTTGCTTCAGTCACTGAATACAAGCGGTCTATGTTTGGGACAGCTGTCTAGAGGAGACCTGCCTTTAACTCCTTTGGTGCAAAACTCTTGCCAAGCAAAGATGGGAAACACTATCAAATTGTTAATTCGAACCAGTAAATATGAACATTAAATGTTCAAAAAATGAAGCTGCCTAATAACATATGAATTGATTGACTGCAAATCTGTAAATCCACAACTGAATCTCGCAAAAACAATTAGACCCGGCCTCTAAATGGCACCAGTTTTTGTTTTTTCAAAACAGTTATACCTGGTCAGTAAACTTACTCTACACGCATCTGAAACCTGTGACTTTGTCACCCGGCCATTTCTTGCAGCACACTGTGATGCCGTCCTGGTTGAAAGATGCACCAGCTCCTTTCCACAAACTGATGAACACAGTTTTAAGGCGTGTTCACAACTGTCAAGTCTATTTAGATGATATTGTGGCCAATTGGTCCGATTGGAATAAGCATGTGAAAACTCTTTGTGAAATTTTTGACCATTTGTGCACCATCCCCCTCACCCTTTATTTTGCCAAATGTGAGTCTGGGAAGGCTGTTGTTACCTATCTGGGTAAACAGGTGGGACAGGGTTATGAGAGTTCTGTGTCTGCTAAAGTGCAAGCTGTTCTGGATTTCCCAGCTCCCCAAACGTGCTGTGAACTCTGCCGTTTTCTGGAGATGGCTAGATATTATAAGGGGTGACTTGACATGATAAATAAGCGGGCTTCCTTCCTGATGTCCTGTGGTTCAGGATCTTTTGAGGTGTTTGCAGCCACGACTCAGGCTGCCTTGGTCAGAAGGCTGTGACATCACCTACTCCAGCAGGCCTCCATTCACTGCCATTATAAAGCTTTAAACCTCGTGCTGCCTAGGTCGGAGGGTCAGGGTCAGCCGGAGTCGGCGATGCGGAGGGT